>WBMY01005188.1:42605-61089 GCA_013397315.1 Donacobius atricapilla
GCACCGGTGTGAGGGACTTCTGCTCCCACCTAAAGCACGTGGGTTGCTGTCAACAACAAACAGTCCGATTTTACTTAAAGTTCTATACAGTCTCCAGTATTTAAATGGTCATAACTTGAAATTTTATACCCAAAGGAAAATAAAATAAAATAAAATAAAGTACATCAACACGGAGAGGCAGGGTAATTCCAGCATTGTTTTCCAGCATTATTGGCTCAGTAATCACAGTTTATATTGCACTCATTGCCATAAAACACTGAGAAGAAATCTGCATAACAATGGAAGAGGCCGGACAACAGGCACAGGCCAATTCTGGTTTTTTATTCCCCGAGTAATTTGCATTTTACAACCAACTGTATTTAAAAAAAAAAAAAAGTTGTTTTATCTAAAGTTTCAAGGAAAGGAGACAATGAGCAATGCTTGGGATATTCTGTCAATTTGCCCTTTCTTTCAGAGAAGCAATTGTGCTGTGGAATCCAGAGGAGCTGCCTCTCTTTTCTGGGGGTAAAAGCTCGGAGTTTTTGTGGCTTTTAAGGTGCTGCACTTCGAGCAGGTCACCTACAAAAGGTTATCCTGAAACATTCCAAACATTAATTGGGAAGAAATAAAGACGAAGAGTGCATGAAGACTCGGGAAGATCAGATGATCCTGAAGGAGAAAGAGGAAGCAGCAGAAGGAAAAACTGGGAAAGCCCTGGCTCTGCAGCCACGCCGATTCCCGTGACGCGCTCAGGATTGCAAATAAACCGAATTATCGGCACAAGAACCGTGTGGTCTCTGCTCTATCACTACAGAGGGCAGCAACAGACAACAGAGCTCTTTAGCACGACAGAGGGAACATTCCGCGTTCCCAGTAAACAAGGGAGCCGGGAGGGTCCGGGGCCCTGTCCCACATCCCGGCCTCCTGGGGCTGGGAACGGGAGCTGGGAAAACCTCTGGGAACCTGAGCCCATCTCCCGTCCATTCACATACTCCAAATTGCCCTAAACACAAAAAATTCCCCTAAACCTTGGGGCTGGGAACGGGAGTTGGGAAAACCTCTGGGAACCTGAGCCCATCTCCCGTCCATTCACGTACTCCAAATTGCCCTAAACACAAAAAATTCCCCTAAACCTTGGGGCTGGGAACGGGAGTTGGGAAAACCTCTGGGAACCTGAGCCCATCTCCCGTCCATTCACGTACTCCAAATTGCCCTAAACACAAAAAATTCCCCTAAACCTTGGGGCTGGGAACGGGAGTTGGGAAAACCTCTGGGAACCTGAGCCCATCTCCCGTCCATTCACGTACTCCAAATTGCCCTAAACACAAAAAATTCCCCTAAACCTTGGGGCTGGGAACGGGAGTTGGGAAAACCTCTGGGAACCTGAGCCCATCTCCCGTCCATTCACGTACTCCAAATTGCCCTAAACACAAAAAATTCCCCTAAACCTTGGGGCTGGGAACGGGAGTTGGGAAAACCTCTGGGAACCTGAGCCCATCTCCCGTCCATTCACGTACTCCAAATTGCCCTAAACACAAAAAATTCCCCTAAACCTTGGGGCTGGGAACGGGAGTTGGGAAAACCTCTGGGAACCTGAGCCCATCTCCCGTCCATTCACATACTCCAAATTGCCCTAAACACAAAAAATTCCCCTAAACCTTGAGTCACAACGCGGGGCTGGCCCATGGGGCCACGTCCCTCGGGGTGTCCCGGCCCCTTTGCCCCCTCACACCCAAATTCCAGCTGCGGGGGGATGGAGCAGCAGAAAGCCAAGAGCGGTGTTAGAAATGCAGATTGTACAGCTGGATTTCCGCAGATAGCGGGATGAATCCTATGGGTGTGACGTGGGAGGATTGTATTGTGTTCTCTTTTATTGGTAGAGTTTGAAAATGTGATGAATGTGTATTTTTTTGTGATTGTAACATAGTGAAAGGCTGGGGAGGGTTGTTTGTTTGTTTGTTTGTTGTTTTTTTGTAACATCTAAACTGGCCAAACCAGAGGGTGGGGGAGTCATCCTGCGCTCCTGCGTGAAGATTCCTGACCAAAAGATATCGAACCTCTGTTATCCAGTACCGCACCCACATGGAGAGGACCAAAACCTCGGGAGAAGAATTGATGGGACCTGCGCTGTCAGACAGAGGGGAGCCACCCACAGCCGGATCTCCCAGATAAAATGATGGGGGGAGTTGAAACTGAATAAAAGAAAGTCTTACCAAAAAAAGAGGAACGTTTGAATCATGCATTGAGTTTATAAACATGCAACAGGCTGATATTTTTAAGGAACAAGCTTTTTGTTTTGGGTGTGCCGGCTGGGGCCGGGCTCCCTCGGCCCAGAAACTGTCTTTACTTCAGTCAGTCTCCTAATTGTCTATTTTTATTTTTATTATTATTCAATTTATAAATTTTTCTAAGCAAGCGAACCTCCTTTTTCACAGCGGGAGGGGAGCCCTGTCCAGCCCGGTGAGCAAGGCACGACACAGCATTTGAAGGACTGTTTGAAGGAGTTTCTGTAGGATTATTTGGAGTGGCGAAGGCGTGCGGGGGCCGGGGTGGGGCGCAGGGCAGCGGGCACGGCCTCCTCCAGCTCCGGCCGCGGATGCAAAGGAGGGCAGCAAAGGTCTGGCGATCAAACGGGGAGAAAATGACTGACAACACGGAGCCCGCTCGAAGGAACTAATGGAATAATTAGTTCCAAAAAAGACTAAAAAGGCTGAAGAATTCATGATGTCATAAAAAGCAGAGCTACTTAAATTGGATTAGAAAATAAAAATGACACGAACATTGTAAATATTCACAGATCACATCATTGACGTGTAATGTGCCGTTAAATGATGTCAAATTAAAGGGGAAATTACATGTGTTAGAACTGGGAAGAATAAAGGGAAGACATTTTAAAGATGCACAGTCCTTCAAGTGAAAATCCCTCTCGTATATCAGGGCTGATCACTGCGGGGACGGGGAAACTATGGGAGAAGAATAAAATAAAATATGGGAAAGAAAACAGAGGGTGAAAACATCTCAATTGAAGGCTGTGGGGAAAGGCTGTTAACTCCGGAGTGCTTTGCCAGGTGCTCCCAGCCGCGGCCGTGCCCAGGCCGGGCTCAGTCGCTGCTCAGACCCGGCTAAATTCGGTGATTTATGCCAACAGGCCGGTAATCCAGGGCGCTTTCCCACGGGAGAGCCCAGAGCGGGGCCCTCCGGAGCTGGGAGAATGGGGGCGCAGCCCCCAGCGGGCTGCCCCAGCCCCAGGGAGCCGGGGAGGGAAAAGCCCCCACGAGCTTTTTCCCTTGGGAAAAGCCCCCGTGGATGCGCCCAGCCGCAGCGGGGAGGCTGGCAGCCCCCCAGGCGGGCTGACCCCCCATCTCAGCAGGGCTGCGGCCGTCAGGTCACCTCCAGCCTGCTGCTCCGAGCGAGCTGGGGGAGCTGGGGGAGCCCCCCCGGCCTCTCCCCCTCTCCCCCGGCGCGCAGCGGGAATCTTCTGTTGCGAAGGTGGCATTTCGAGCTCCCGAAAATACCTGCATAATAAAGGGTAAGAGCTCCTCTGCACACAGATCTATGTACATCTCTCCCCCAGGCTGGCGGGCCCTGCCGCCCCCGAGCTCCGCGCGGTGCCAGCGCCGCTCCGGCGGCAGCTCGGGACTATCGGCGTTATCTCCCCCGCCCCGCCGATAAGCCGTGCTGGTGCCGGCGCCGCGGCGCTCGCAGGAGCTGATCCGCTCCTCGGCGCCGCTGCCAGGCGCTGGTGGCATTTCCTCAGCGCCGGGGCCTTTTCCACGGGAGATGCTTGTCCCTCTGGAAGGAGCCTAAAGCCCATCCCAGTCCACCCCCACGCCTTGCCCCAGCCCGGGGAGCTCCAAGGCCGGGCCAGCCTGGCCTGGGGCGCCGCCGGGGAGCGCAGCGTGCAGAGCGAGCGCGCATCCACGGCCCTGCTGGAGGTCCGGGCTGGATCCCCCCGGGATGCTCCTCACGGCCCGGCGCGTCCCGGGGATGGAGCACCGGGCACCCTCGGGAAGCGCATCCCAGGGTGGCTCAGGCTGGAATTACCCCAGCTCAGACAGAAATGTCAACACCTGCCCGGCTATAAAAACGACGGGAGATCCTTGATGGTCCCCACGTCAGCTCTGCCTGGGAGCCCGAGGAGGAATATTTCCATCCCGGGGACTCTGGCACTCAAACACGTGGAAACGCAGGAAAACATGCGTGAGAAAAAAAAAAAAAGAGCAACCTTTTCTTTTTTAAATTTTTCCTTCTCCGAGTTGAAATGGCAGCGCCTGGGCTGCTCAAGGCCTGAGCGGTGTGTGCCCACACCGGGGCACCTCCTGTGCCCCCCGCAGCCCCCCAGCTCAGCCAGGGGCTCCCCCTGCAGGGGCACAAAGCCGGCAAGGGCGCTGCGAGGGAGGATCTGGTGGCACAGGGAGCTCCTGAAGCCCTTCCCTCGCTTTCAAACCCCAAAAAAGCCTTTAGATCGCTTCTGAGAGCCTGCCTTGGGGTTGCCAATGCCCAGGCGTGAGGAGGCGCCGGTAGGAAAGGAGGCAGGAAGGCAGAGGAAGGGACATTTAAAACTCCTGGATATCTGAGCTGGGTCATGCCAGCCCTGCCGGGGGTGCCAGCAGCCCCCAGTGCCCGGGGGACACGCAGGGGACAAAGTCTCCTTGTCATTTCGGTAACTCCAACCCGCAGCCGGCGGTAATTTCCGAAGTGGGGATGTCTGAGCCCCGGGAGCGAACAGAAGTATTCCAAGGTCTTCATTTGTGCAATGGCATTTCCGTGCTGGCTGCGGGGATCCGCTGGGCGCGCTGGCATTGTCTCTCTAACAATCTGAAAATCGCACTGATAATTATCTCAGAGGTGTTTTCCGGCCTCCGCTGTCCCTTGAGTCTCAGCCCAAGAGAATGCGCCACCCTTTTGTCCCGCTGACTTCCCACTTGTCCCGAGTGCACACACGGAAAGGGCTCCCAAACCCAAAGGTAGGACCGGGGAGAACTTTGCAGCCGTGACCCCAAATCTCTCGGTCGTGAGGAGCCCTGATCTAACAGGAGCTCTGCCAGGGCTGAGGATCCAATATATCACGAGTCGCCAGGAAAAATAGAGCCCAGCTAAATAACTTGGGAAATATTCCACTTGTAATGGCATTGCAGAGTCAATCAATTTAAACCTAATAAAGACGACGACAGACAATGAATAGAAAGTTCAAGGACTTTTCACCCAGGGCTTGGCTATGGCTGGAAGTCAACCTGCAGGAGTCTGGGGGAACCTACAGACCCTGGGAGTCAGCTCCAGGGATCAGGATCAGGAAAAAACCGACACCTTCCATTTCAGGGAAGGATGCTCTAAAAACCCTGGAAAGGCAGTGGGAACTGGAACATTTTTGGAGGCAAGGACAAATTTTCATCTTTTTTTTCAGATACAGCTCATTTTTTCATCCCCTGGCTTCGTCCATGAGCTTTACCACAGAGCAACACCACGAGCATTGGCCTTGGCTCTGCTCTCTGCTTCCACTGGTACTGGGAGGTTCATGCAGCTCATCAGCCATGCAGCTCATTCCAGGATTTATTCCTTTCTTGCGCATTTATTTCCCCAACTGCTGTTTGTTCTTCCACAGCTCCCAGGGAAAGGAGCAGCGCAGGAGCCACGGTTTGACGGTGGGGTTGGTTTAGCTCCACAGCCGTGGAACCCCTCAGGTGTTCAAAACCAGGGGACAACCTGCACCCCTCCCTGCTGAGCCCGACAACTCCCCCGGGGCTCCGGGAGCAGAGGCTTCCCATGGAAATGCTGTTGTTTGCTGCCTGTGCTCGGAGCGTGGAGCGAGCCGCAGATTGCAATTGGGATTCAGCGCAAGATGAGCCTGGGAAGCGCGAGGTGGAAAAGCTGCGTCGCGTTTCCTCCTGCCAGGTGCCAAGAGGCTGGCGGAGGATCCTGCAGAGTCGGGGGCTTTGTCCCCGTTTCAGCCCCTGGGATTGAGAACGAGCTCTGGGCCAGCTCCAGGAGTCCAGATGGGTGGGAGAGCAGGTTCACAGGATGCCCAGAGGATGAGCCCAGGCTGCGGCGAGGGCCAAGAGCTCCACGTGGTGACACAGCAGAGCAAAATCTGGGTAAAGAAAAGCAGGGCACAACCAACCTGCTGCGTGGGAAAGGAAAGGCTGGGGAGGAAAGCTGGGAAAAAACCTCACATTTTAAAGAAAAGGGGGAAAACTCTGAAAAGCCTGTACACGAGTGAAGATCTGAGGCTGGTGAGGACAGAGCAGAATCATTAATGCTGTAAAAGACCTTTAAGTTCATCAAGGTCAACTCTCATCCAGCGCTGGACCTTCTCTCACACTGTCCCTCACAGGCACCTGGGGAGAGAGAAGGGCCAGAATGTGCTGGGACAGTCAGGTCAGAGAGAGGGGCTACAGAAAAGGCGAGTGGAAATCAACGGTCTGACTGCCCAGCCCGAGAGTGGAAGTGGGAAAATGAAGTTAAAAGGTGGGAATTTGGAAAGCCTTACGGTGAGACGGTGGGTTTTTTTTACATTGAGGTTTGATCTGTGTTAACGCTCCGGCACTGAGGTGGATCCTCTGGAATCCAGCCCTGCCAAAGGCAGCACCCACCAGTTCCACCAGGACGAGGAGCGACCTCTCCCAGCCACCCAAACTTCCAGAGGGATGCCTTGGTGAGCCCAGGATTATGGACACAAGCAATGCCAAATAAAATGCCCCCCACAAAAGCACCAAATAAACCCTGCAGCCTTTGCATCCCACAATATGGGGGGAACTTCTGGTGGCGGGAATTGCACAATTCCCACAGGAGCTGAGAACATCCCCAGCAAATGCACGGTGCCACCATTAACATTCCCCACGAGAGAAGCGCAGCAGCGTCAGGGCTGGAGCACTGATACCCCTGCGCAGAGGGATCCAGCACAGTTTAATTAAAATATGCAAAGGGGTTTTGTTTATGGAAAGCAGGACAGAGGCCCAGGCATCACTCACTGCTGCAGGCCCTGCCTGGAGGCACCAGGAATTTCAGAGAGCAGAGCCACTCCTGCTACACCACGGGTCTGTCATCCAAAACTCAGGCTCCCTCTTTTCCTCACATTCCCAACAGGGGCTGATTCCCAGAGAAAATCCTTTCCAAGGAGGTGGATCCCATTCCAGTGCAAACCATCCCTGCACCTGTGTGCATTTAAGCTGAAAACTAAAACAAGCCAAAACTTAAAGCGCTCTTATTTTCAGGCATTTCCCGGGCTCTGCCCCGAGCCATGGATGGGACACATCAACACCCAAAGACTGATTTTCAGGGACTGAAAATGGGGGCTGTGTGGAATGAGAGCTCCAACCCAAACCGTTCCATGGTTCTGGGTGGGGAGGGAGGGATGAGAGCAACAAGGAGCTTTACACAGTTTTATGTTACTGAAGGCAAAGAGATTCTCCTTCTGGTTCTTGTAATAGCACAGAACCATGGAATGTCCTGGCCTGGGAGGATCATCTATCCGACAAGGACCATGGATCTGATGCCTTCAGTTTTATTTCCATGTATTTCAGGTTCTGGGCTGCCCAGGGTGCAGCTCTGAGCTCACACTCAGCTCTGCACAGAGCAGGGACACAAAACAAATCCTGCTCCTGCTGCACACCAAGGACAACTTTCAGCCCCAAAGCACAAACAACGGGGAACTGAAGAGAGAAAACAAGAAGGACGGGACTTCATAATCTGCAGCTGTAATTGGACAATTAAACCCCAAGATGAAAAGGGACAAAAAATTATAAAAGTGTGAGACCTGACTGGGTGTCCATTTTGTGACCATTTTGTGTCCATTTTGTGTCCATTTTGTGACCATTTTGTGTCCATTTTGGGTCCACCCTGGGTGCAGCCCTGGCCAGGCTCCTGTCCTGCCCCAGGTGTATCCTACAGACCTTTCAATAAATATCTGCTTTATTCTCCAGCTCTGTCCAGTCTCCGCTCCAGCTCAGCCTTCCCAAGGCATTCCTGCTTTCCCAGCTGGCAGGGAAGGAAGGAGGGAGGCAGGGATCCATCCCCAGCCCTGGAGCTCTGCAGCCGCACGCCCCGAGCCCCGGAATTCCTGTGCAGCCCCTTGCTGAGAGCTCCGACGCTCCCACAAACCCCAGGCAGCTTTATTCCGGGATAAGAATTCCAGGAGGGAGCAGAGCTGCCTCTTGGACACAAATTCCGGCTGGCAGATGAGGGTTTGAGAGCCTGGCTGGCTGCTGGCAGGAGGGGCCTTCGGCTGTTCCCTGCTTCCCTGTCATTCCCCAGTTTTTAAACATCTCCTTGGCGCCGTTCCCTTCATCCCTCACCCTTGGGAGACTCTCCCTGTGGTTCCTGGCAGAGCTGCTGCCAGCCAGGACAGCTTTAAACATTCTGGGAGAGGCAGAAATGTTGTCCCAGAGCAGATTTTGGGGGATCCCGAATCCCCCTCCAGGCCCGGCATTGGGAACCCAGCGCTCCCTGCCCTATCCAAGCCCAAATATTTCAATTTNCCAGCTCTGTCCAGTCTCTGGTCCAGCTCAGCCTGCCCAAGGCATCATATCCAGCCCCTGGCCCTGCACAGACACCCCCAAATCCCACCCTGCGCATCCCTGGAGCGCTGTCCGAGCTCTCCTGGAGCTCTGGGGCCGTGCCCATTCCCTGGGGAGCCTGGGCAGTGCCAGCCCCCTCTGGGGGAAGAGCCTTGCCCTGAGATCCATCCTGGCCCCTTCTGGCCCAGCTCCAGCCATTCCCTGTCCCTGTCCCTGTCCCAGAGCAGAGATCGGAGCTGCCCCTGCACTTCCCCCAGAAGGATGTTGAAGACCACCATGAGGTCTCCCCTCAGTCTCCTCCTTTCTGTGCTGAATACAAAAGATTTGGATTCTCTAAACTCGGAACAGGCCCCTTGCTCCCCTTTGTGCTGCAAACTCAGTCCCAATATTTAATGCCCACTCAGGTCAAATATTGCTATCTGGAGGAATAAATTTCACCAGAATTAAACCATTAACTGCTAAATCAGCAGCTAAGGAGCCCAGATTCCTTTTAATTCTGGATTCTTCACGCTAGACTGAAAGAGCAGATATTTGACAGAGCTTGCTCGCCATACTGGAGTGACTGGGAGCACTGGGAGCTCCAGGCTGCTTTTCCCTGAAGTTTATCTGGGAGCCAGATCCAAACAAAGGCTGCAACAGGAGCCAGCTGTTGACACTCTGCGTCACGAGCTGCATATTAAATGATTCATCAAATGCTGTGTCACAACCTGGATAAAGTCCTTAAAATACAGGGCCCTCCTCCTTTCCCTTTGTTTTTAGCAGCAAAGAGTATCTGGATAAACCTACACTTGCTGGAACAGCCTTCCTTTCCAGAGACCACTCCCTGTTTAATGCAAATATTCCACCTAAATCGTTATTAGGGAAAACGCCAGTCACCAAATTTCAGTAAATAGTACTGAAATAAATAATAAAAAAATATTATTTATCTAGTGTAAAATTCAGTAAATAGGACTTAAATAAATAAATGAATAAATAAATGAACCCAGAACATTTTGGAAAATGAAATAATAGATGAGTAAATGATTTCTCTGGCTGCTGTGGAACGGCAACGTGTTATTGTAACCTGCCTTGTATGCTCCGTGTAAAGCACTGTAAATTATGATTTGAAATTATCATGTTAGATTAGGTTTTCTGCAGCTTAATATATTGTAATATAATATAATTGCTCAATGCAAATGAGCTACTGTACAGCTTTGGCATGGGGCTGTTCTGGAGCCGAGCATTTTACACATTACGGTGAAGTGCGGGTTATTAAGAAACAAATTATAACAAAGCTAAATTTAGTTGGGAGCCAAGATCCCGTCGCTGCATGGCAGTGCCAGTGTCAGGAGGCGCCTCAGGGAGCTCTGGCACCAACGCTGGGGCGCCTCAGGCAGCTCCAGACACACCTGCTCAGGTAAGAGCTCCCTTCCCGCCAGTGCCCACGCTGGTCTCGCTACCTGGGAGTCAGGGAATGCTGTGAAGTCACTGATGTGGCTCCAGATCCCCGCTGCCAAACGCGCTTTCCAAAATAAATCACCCAGAGCTGATTGCGCTCCCGCCCTGCTCCCAGGGAGGGAGCTTTGGGCTCACGGCGCATTGTCACTGCAGGACCAAGGGGGACACGGAGGTGACACAAGAGTTAAAAACAATGAAATGGGTCCCCACATCCTGCAGAACCAGCCACAGAATCCTGGCACCATCAGGCCTGGAAGGAGCCCCTGGATCAGCCCCCGCCCGCCGAGGCAGGGCCACCCAGGGCAGGTGACACAGAACAGATCCAGGTGGGGCTGGGATGTCCCCAGGGACCCCCACGGCCACCCTGGCACCACGACCCGGGGCTCTGCTGCCCTCACTGGGGCAGAACTCCCTGGGGTTCATTCTGTGGGCATCGCTCCTTGTCCTGTCACTGGGCACCACTGGCAGGGCTCTGGCACCATCCTGTGCCGGCCCTTGGAGTTGTTTGGATTGATGAGATCCGCTCTCAGCCTTCCCTCCCCTGGATCCAGCCACCCTTCGTGCCGGTGACCCCGTGACCCACCCGACAGGCAAAGCTTTCCCTCCTCATTTCCATCCACGAGGCACGAAAAACAAGAGTTGCTGGTGGATGTGCCAGGAGAATGCACCTCCTAAATAATACATTGGCTTGTAAATTGTCCGCCCAACTGTAAATTCCAGAAGAAAAATTAAAATGTGTTTCTTCAGCCCTTTGCGCGCGGCGCTCGCTTGGCGCGGCGGCGTCCCCGCGTCCCCCCAAAAGCACGGGCGCTGATGGGTTGGGTCCAGAGCAGGAAAAACCTGCTCCAAAGCAATTCATTATTAATGCCAGAATATTCTTGCTAAACAGTTCTGATTATTTCACAAGAAAGAGGTCAAGGTATTGGAGAAAGGGATTTAATCAAATAAACTCTCAATCTCTCTCCAAATAGCATTTTCATCCGGCTGCATGTAAATTCATCAGCTGACTCGCCTCCCAATGCCCAGGCAAGGTTAATCTGCTATGACTGTTAAAACTTCTCGGAGACGCCTTTGGAATAACGATTCACGCCGGGATGAGCCCTGCCGCTCACCCCAAACTGTTTCCTCACCCTGCTCCTCAAAGTTCGGCCCGGCCCTCGGCGTCTCGGCTGGCAGAGCCGGAGCTGAACCCCCTCCTGGGCTGCACCTGGGGTCCCCACAAAGAACTCCTCGTTTCTGCTCGACTCTCTGGGTTTTGATGGCCACCAACAGCTCCTTCCGAGCTGCCCCACAGCGAAGATCCTGCCCTGGGCAGAGGGGGAATCGTGGATTTTCAGGAATATTTCCTACATGGCCGAAGCACTCGTGCTGGGAAACAAAGCACTGTGGGCACAGGCAGAGAGGAGATGAGATTTCTCTGGTGCTCTGAATCCAATATTGCCCTGCTTTGCTTAAATAAGGAGCCGAGGAATTTATCCCAGCCGTATCCCAAGGTGAATTTCGTGGCAAACACTAATAATCCCTCCTGGCCACTCGGCACTTATTAGGCAAACCCTGCCTCCTAGCAGTGCAAATCTACGTGTGTTTTTAAAAAGGATCTTTGTGAACTTCATGTTTAAACACAGGATTATGATATAGCTGTAAACTGCACGTTCGGTCAGACATGGAGAACCGCAATTTTGGGGTTTGTTTAGGGAAAAAAAAAAAAAAATCCCCAATGCCTTTTGATCCGGAGCTAAAAAGGAAACTGAAACACAGCAGGCAGGCAGGATTATTCTCACCCCTATTTTCTGCTCCTCTTTCACGGTAAGGCTGGCCAGAGGTTCTGCGTTTGGTGGAATATTCTGAAGATATCTTTGCTCAGCCAGGTCAGGTTTATGAGGAGATGCTCCTGAGAGCCATCGAGAAGCTTCCCCGGCCTCCCACCCGCGCTGCCCAGCAGCCCCCAGGCAAGCCCAGGCACACCTTCCTCTAATTTTATTTCTCCTAAAGGCCGCTCGAATTTATCCGTGCCACGCACAGCCCCGCTCCTGAATCCCCCACGACAGCATTCCCTGCTTAAAATCCGGGCGGATTCCTGCGAGCCACGGTCTCCATCCCTCGCCAAGGAGCCAGCAGGCGCAAACCCTGCCTCACGCGGGGAGGAGGTGTTGTGATGCTGCTGCTCCGTGCCCCCGGTGCTCCCCGCACCGCTCTGGAAGCGCAGACACCATTTTACATGAGGACGCTTTCTAAAAAGCCCGGTGTAACTGTCTAATTAAGAGCGGAGTGATTGGCTGGTTCATGGACTCTGTGACAGTTCTGACAAATACACATATTGGCACAGCCCTAACCTCACTTCACAGTTTGCAACACAAAGATGGTATTTCCAGAAATGTGCAGAACACTCTGATACAAAGCTTCACCTTGTCTAGCGCTATTCCATTTAATTTTTTATTAACTGCCTGAACATATGCCATTCTAGGAGAGGGTAATAGTTACAAAATGTCAGCAGAAACATTTAAACTGCTCAAATGTAAATGATTTTATAAATTTGTAATGAAAGGTAATTGTCATGTGGGAAAAGTAACAGAAAAACAGATATGTGTAAATGTAAAACTGGCAAAAAATACATCTGACTGGTCGAAGGCAGCAAAATCTAAGTGTGTTTTAATGACCACTGTAAGAAGTATTTAAATAAAATTAGCTTCATGAGCAGAAAATGTGAATTCTATAATATTTTATTTTCTAACATTAGCAAAGTTCATAATAATGAAAAGACCTCATGGAACTTTAATGCGCCCAAATTCATTAAACAGTAGGACATTAAGATTCCTCACCTCATTTTAAAAAACAAATAAATCAAGTCAGATAACATAAATACAAAGCCGGCGCCGGCAGAGCCCGGCTTTAAAAGACCAATATTGGAGCACGCTCAGTTTCTTTACTTTCCGCTAAAATGAGAAACAATTTGGTGATTAATCCCTTCAGCGATGCCGTGCTGGGTCAGTGCTCCCCGAGATGTCAGCCAGGAGAAGACTCGGGCGCAGAGGGGAGTTTTTATTTTTTTTATTTTTTTTTTTCCCTTCCCTCAGCCACCACACAGAGCAACCACCTCCCAGTCAGGTTTGCGGGCAACCATCTTTAAATGCTTGAGCTGCTCTGCGTGGCCATGACAAGATTTGCAATTCCCCACGTTTATTTACACGCCATCACCCCAAGTAGACATCAGCTGGAAGTGGCGTGGTCGCGGCTGACCCCAGGGTAGCGGCTGTCTCTGCCGATCGCGCTCGCCGCTGCTCGGCGACTGAACCCCGCCGCCCGCCCCGGCTGCAATAAAATTAGCAGAAGCTTGTCAGGGGATATTTTCTACTTTTCACGCTGACGCACACTGGACAAACACGGCGGCGTTTCGGGGAGCCGCCGAGGCAGCCGGGGCCCAGCGCGCGGCGCCCCGCCAAGGCCGCCTCGCTTCCCCTCCCCTGGATCAGGGAATTTAAAAAAAAAAAACAAAACACAACAAAAAAACACCCTCAAAATTACCTCTTTTTAATTTTTATTGTTTTATTTTTATTGCTTTATTTTTTATTGTTCTCCTCCACCCGCCCCCGCCTAAGCCCGGACGCGCAGGACGGGTTACTGAGCCAGAAATTAATGGAATGGGAATCCATCCTGCTCCGAAGGCGGGAGCTGGGGGGAGGAAGGAAGGGCCCTTTGCAGCCTGCGGAGGATGCACAGCTTGCCTGGTACCTGCAGCCACGTCAGAGCTCACCTGCCACCCCGCTGCCCCCGCCAGCCGGAGCTGCGTTCATTTTTTTTTAAGGGCCTTCGCAAATAAACGAAAGAAAACGCTCGTTTGTTTCGGAATCGGGAGCCCGGGGAGGCTAACGCGGTAAATAGGGGAAATCTACCATCCGTAATGGGAACATTTTTAAATAAAACCACCTAATATGTTTAGTAATCTACACCAATGTAATTTTATTAGCTATTCAGTGTGGTTCTTACATCAAACAGCCTCAGAAGCCCCGGGATCATTTTATATTCACTGGAAGACAGAAAGAAATCCAAAACCTAGTTAAATAAATTGTTCATTTATTCCTTTCCTTTTATGCACCAAGATCTACATGTGGTCATTAATTATAAAGAGACTATTATAGCACCATATTTTCATTCAATACGATGTCCTGGTATATATCAAAGAAGTCCCATAATTAAAACAGAAGGGCCACAATGACAATTAAAATTACAATCTATATGGGGAAAGAAAGTACAGTTCTGCAATTTTTCACCCTGTCACTGTCAGCACCGGGGGATATTCCAGTCACGTCTCTTGTAAAGCAGCCTAAATTCTTCTTCACCAATGCAACCTCAAAAGCATTATCAGCACCTAAGCAAAAGCCTATGCAAGTATAATTTAATACCAAGCCACAGTTTGCAAGTAATAGCGTATAAAGTGATATTTAAGTGGTGTTTTAAGCACACTTCTGATGGCTACAGCCGCCTTTTACTGGTAAATGCGTTTTCCTTTGAGTAGTGATTATGAGTCCTGGGTGAAGAGGTCCTGTGTGCAGGTCTGCCTGTAAGCCTTACTTCCAGCTGCCAATCTTTACTTCACAGTGAAGAAAAAGCCACACAGCACCTTGTTCTTACTCTTGTAGGCTGTCATCCCCTGAGCCTGATAACTGCAAAATCATTTCCACATAACACTTTTCTGCTTCTGCCTCTTAAACCTCGAGACCTACACATTGTGCACGCACCCGCACCCCCGGCGCTCGGCCCCCCAGAGCCGCCGCTGCTCCGGCCTCTCCCCCCAGCCTATTTTTAACACTTATCCCAGTAAATATCTGCATTAATGGAGTGGGGGGCCCTGCCGCAGCAATGTGTGTTTGCTACAATTTATTGTCTATAAAAGTCAGGAGCGGTGAGTTATTACGGCTAAAACTGTGTTTTTCTTTATAATAACTCCGAACCGAGCGCTCACATATGAAGCATGCAATGGAGACGGAGAAGGTTTTTGTATAATAAAACGGTGACATGGTCATTTTTCCCCAGTTTTGCATTACACAGACACACTCATGCATGGTGCTTTTTAAATTCTTATTATATGGGAGGTCGGGAGGTCGAATGTCAGGAAGTACTGTTAATTTCACGGGGTTAGGGGAAGGTAAATTCACAGGGAATACAGATCACTTAGCACAGAAAAGCAGCTCCTCTGAAGTTTGGGTTTACATCTGTTAACCATATCCTTCAGCTGGCGAACCATTGAGACCGGGCTGACACCGTGCGCCCCGCTGTAATGGCTTGACACGCCGCGGGGACGGCACGGCCGGGGCCGAGCCGAGCCGAGCCGAGCCGAGCCGAGCGGAGCGTGCTGCCATTTGGGCTGGACGCTGAAATTACACAGGAGGCGGGCGAGATGGCTTAAAGTTCAGCCTGACAGGGAATGGAAAATATATTCCTGCCTCCGTTCGGCGGGAAGGGAGAATCCTGCGGCTTCCCAGAGCCTCTCAAAGCGCTTCCCAATATATCATCGGGGGCTGAAAGGTGGGACGAGCACGCGGACTTTGGCTCGCCGTAGGATGCTCTGATGGATCCTTCTTTTACTCTATTTTTTTGCTGTTGATGTTCCAGGGTTTGGTTTGGTTTTGTTTTGTTTTGGTTTTTTTTTCTCCCCTCTCAGAGGCAAAATAAAATCGTGGAAAGCAGAAGAAAATGGAGGGGATCTTGGTTTTACAAATAACAGGGGAGTGGTGATAAAACACGGTGACGGAGCTGCTCTTTTGCCAAGATGAATTCAGGAGCTACTTTTATTAAAAAAAAAAAAAAAAGCCATTCGCTTGATAAAATCCACCATCTTCACATGCAACTCAAAGCAATAAACAATAAAAAAACGCAAGGGTCTGTTCAATCAAAGGTGGTAAAGACCTTGCCATTGTCTCTACTGAAAGTCCAACTCAAGGCTGCCACAAGGCCTATGCTCGACACCTGTGTGTGACGCGTAAGAAAGGGAAAAATCCAATAAAACAAACAACCAACCCCCCCTAAATTTGCTCAGATGACCACGAGAGCCATTTCAGGAGACAGACAGGGTTATTCCCCGTGAGGAATGTGCCAGGCCCACGCTGGGCTGGGGCCGGGTTGCTGCCTTGGTGTCTTCTGCGAGATTCCTCCGAGTCAAAAGCCAGCCCAGGCTCAGCTGCCCCCTCGTAATTAGATTTTAATGAGTCAGGCTGGGTGTTTGTGTTTTGGCAGCGGGTTAATGGTGTTAACATTTCCCTGCTCACAACTGGCCCCGGCAGGGCAGAGCCGCCGGCTGAACTTCCCCCTCTGGAGCTGCCCGGGAGCCGGGATGGGGCCGGGATGGGGCACCCCCAAACCCTGCTCCAGCTCCCGGGGGTACAGCAGCGCCGGGGGAACGTTCCCAACCCATGGGCCCGGCGGGGTTTGGGGTTCGGGCTTTGCCGGCCTCTCCCTCCCTCTGCGCCAAGAGGCGCCAGCGCCATCCCTCCCTCCCAAACCAACGCGCCCTCGGCGGGCCCAGGCAGGCACAGCAAACAGACACCTAGTATAGATTATATAGATATTTGATTAAAGATGCAGTATTAACTTTGCAGTGGTGTATTTCACTAGCTGCCTTCTATAATTAAAAACTTTTCTCTCCGATCCCCTCTCCAGCGAGGAGCCTGTTGCCCGAAGATTTAATCCTTCATTACCAGTTAAAACAAAATCACCAATTAGGCACATGAACACGTCTGTATTAATCTCATTAAGGTGATGGCACCAAATAAATTGGAACTATTTTTGTGCTTTTACTGTGTTCCTATGGCTTTATCAGGCCCTGTGGTCATATACAAAGACCTTGCAGCTCAGTCATTTAGAGTCATTCGGTTGTGGACTAAATGTGGCATTACCATCTATGGCTGAAAATTGCTTTCAGCTTTTAAACTGCACTGACTAGTCTGTAGTTAATCTTAGACCATTCACTTGCAAAATTAAATGAGCCAGAACGATGGTCGTCTTTTTTTTTTTTTCTTTTTTTTTCTTTTTTTTTGAAAAAAGATAATACATCACAAAACACTTATTTGCCCTGCCCAAAAGAGAGATCAAATTCATTTAAAATCCCATAAACCAGAGTTGTGAATTTTTAATTTTATTTAGGAGCACGGGAATAGAGGGGGAGCTATCTTTGCACAGCACATCACGGCTATAAATTTACATACAGAACATAGTTTGATGCCTAACCAACCTTTAATCTACCTTTGATGTATACTCCTCCTTCAGTAGGCGTCACGTGAGGCGCCTTATTAATGCAAATGTAAGAAGGATTGTTTGGGATCTCTGATGTAATTAGCCATAAACCACGTTTAAAAGGAAAGGGGGGAAAAAAGCACTTCCTTTGTCACCGCGGCTGAGCGCGGAGGCGCACGTGGAGATGGAGATCGCAGAATCAAAGAGTCTTCCTGGCTGCAAAAGACCTTTGAGGCCACCGAGTCCAAGCCAGTGATGCTCCAAAAAGAGCTGCAGCCACGACCCCGTGGCAGGGCCCTTGTCCCCGGCCTCCTGCTTTCCCCGCGCCCGGATTATCCCTCGGGCTCCATCACTATTCCACCAGAAAAAAACCACAAAAAAACAACAAAACAAACCAAAAGTGAAGCACAGCCTGGCTAGTCCTTAACTTCCCAAACGGCACAAGTCGGGAAACAATTAATTCCTGATCCCGCCGCCGGTGAAACCAATGACAATTTTGCATTTTAAATTAACATCCAGGGCGCCTCCTCGAAGTTCCCCTTAGAGTCTGCTTATGCCCTGCTGCACCACCACGGCTGCTGTCTCCACTTGGCACTGTTATTACCGTAATTATTATTATTATTATTATTATTCCTGCGTTGCAAATAACACGCGGCCATAAGGACAGGGCTGGCAGCGGCTCTGGGAGCTGGCACAGCGCTGGGGGCGCTGCAAGAGGGGCTGAAGGTTCCCCCGGCTCTGGGGTGATGGGGGGGACCCCGGGGGGAGGCGGCTCGGGGCAGGGAAAGGCAGGGCATAAATCAGTGAATAAGGCCCGGCCCGAGCAGCCAGGCGGGGAAGGGCCGGCCCGAGGGTCGGGGGTGTGCCGGTACCCCCGGGGGCTGCGAAGCGGCGCTGAATTCCCGAGGGGATGAGCAGCAGCTCCTCCTCCCCGGGGCCAGCAGCGGGATCCGAGCCAGGAGCGAGGGCGCTGCTGCTGCCCGGCCTCGCCCCGGCCCCGGATTTTACCCCAAAAGCCGATTTTCCGCGGAGCACCGCGCCCCGCTCCGCTCCGCGCCGGGAGCGGGGAAAGCGAGGAGAGGAGAGGAGCGGAGCCCGCGGCTTCTCCTCCCTTTGGCATCGCCCGGGCAATTCCTCCACAGAGTGTCCCGGCACGGAGCGGCCGGGAAGGGCAGGGGCAGAGCCGGGCAGAGCCGGGACAGAGCCGGGACAGAGCCGGGACAGAGTCGGGCAGAGCTGGGCAGAGCCGGGATAGAGCCGGGATAGAGCCGGGACAGAGCCGGGACAGAGCCGGGACAGAGCCGGGGCAGAGCCGGGATAGAGCTGGG
>WBMY01005188.1:61218-77563 GCA_013397315.1 Donacobius atricapilla
AGGCTGGCACAGCCCGGCGCTCCCCGCTCGCTGCCGCCGGAGCCGCCGCCTTTGCGGGAGCGGAGGACGCGGCTCCATCTCCGGCCGCGGCAGAGCAGCCCCGCGCAGCCGATCCGCTCCGGCAGGAGCCATCGGGAAACAAAGATTAAGAACAGACCCCTCGGTAATTTGTAATAGTGATTCCCGCCCCCTCCCCGCCAAGAAATCAAAGTTTACTTCAATCGCTCTCTCGCAGGAAGGATATCTAGGAATGATAGATTTTTATATGCGTGGAATAATATTCTAAGGTAAAGCTGCTATTCTCATGAAGATATATTTAGCTGGTAGTTTTTACTCTTCAGAAGAAAATCTGCATATTTTGTTTATTCTGGGTAATATCCTTCTTTTTTTTTTTTTAATAGCCTGAACCAAATAATTTCTCATTTTTACAGGCTTCACTTCACTTTTCTCACAGTGAATAAATTGCAACTTATTTCCATGAAATTCACAGATGACACAGATCTTTACTTTGCATAAAGGCATAGAGAAGTGTCTAATATCTTCAATATTCATCCGCTAAGTGGACATTTGCATGGGGTGAGCGGGGAGAAGGAGCCGGGGCCCTCCCGCGGTGACAGCTGTACGGAGGGATGACATCTGACAGCTGTGACAGCGCTGACGGCAGCCCGGGACGGCTCCCGCATCCCCGATCCAATTAGGGCGCGCATCCCTCTGACAGGGCCGGCAGCCGCCCCCGCTCGGGAGGACCCCATCGATCTCTTGTCAGAGCCCGCTCCGCTGCCCGAGCCGCGCCGTCCTGGTACAGGGACAGGGGCTGTGCCAGCCTGGCCTGGGACAGGGCCTGTGCCAGCCTGTCCTGGTACAGAGACAGTGCCAGCCTGGCCCAGGACAGGGGCTGTGCCAGCCTGTCCTGGCAGGGGGACAGTGCCAGCCTGTGTGGTACAGGGACTGCCCTGCAGTACCACCCTGTCCTGGCACGGGGACAGCCCTGCTGTGCCACAGGAGCAGCTTTGCCATGCCACCCTGCTCTGGCACAGGGACAGCTCTGCTGTGCCACCCTGTCCTGGCACAGGGACAGCCCGGCTGTGCCACCCTGTCCTGGCACAGGGACAGCTCTGCTGTGCCACCCTGCCCTGGCACAGGAAAAGGTCGTTGCCATCAGCGTGGCCGGGCTGGTGGGGCAGTGGCAGCTGCCAACAGCTCCAGAGCCCAAAAGCACCAGAGTGACCCCGGGATGGTCTGCTCCTCTAGCACGGCCTGGGCCTCATCCNCCTCATCCTCCTCATCCTCCTCATCCTCCTCATCCTCCTCATCCTCCTCATCCTCCTCATCCTCCTCATCCTCCTCATCCTCCTCATCCTCCTCATCCTCCTCATCCTCCTCATCCTCCTCATCCTCCTCATCCTCCTCATCCTCCTCATCCTCCTCATCCTCCTCATCCTCCTCATCCTCCTCATCCTCCTCATCCTCCTCATCCTCCTCACCCTCCCCATCCTCCTCACCCTCCCCACGCTCGCCCAGCCCCAGCAGTGCCGCGCTGAGCCCAAACTCTCCGTGACACGTTCAGCGATCAGAGACAGGAACAAGCCAGCCCCCGCACCCATGGCACACCTTGCGGCTGAGAGTTTACACCTCACTGGCGATAAAAGCTACCCAGTGTTTGGGGTTATCGTGTTACTCACAGATTTCCCTAAGACCTGGCATAGTTCAAAGCAGAATTATTTTTAAAGAGCCTTGTCCTGCCCCCAGAGCACTCCAGCCACGTCAGTGGCAGCCCCCTCACACATTCCAGAGCAGGCAGAGAAGGGGATTTTCCTCTGCTCCCCTGGAGCAGGCAGAGAGAGCAGAACAGAGGAGATGCAGGGGCTCTTCAAAGCTTTTTGACCAACACCGAGGCAAGAGCAGCAAACCTCCCTGCGAGCAACACGGCACCTTCCAGGCCCGTGGTGCTGCCCTGCCAGGACCGGGGAGGTACAGACACCACCACAGGGCGGGTTGGAGCTCCTCGGAAGCATCAGGAGGTCCCAAAAGGAAGGCCTGCTTTTCCAAAAACCCCTCCTAGGCGGGCAGCCTCCCTCCCTGCCAGGCTGTTTGATCTCAGGCTCATTTCAATCCTGGTGCCGCTCCCTCCAACTTCCTCCTGGCCAGGCTGCTCGGCAGCAGCCCCACGCTGCCAGCGAGATGTCATTATAAACAAAGTTATTGATTACCTCCCCCGAGCTGCATTGGAACCTGCAGACAAACTGTGACTTGCTCCCGCGCTATGATTTTATTGATCAGAGCAATCCAGCTGCCAGTGCTTTCTGGAGAGTAAAAAATAATAATAATAAAAAATAAACCCAGCCTGGCTACGTGTTCCCTTTGCCCACACACGGAACAAAACACAATTTTTAAGGCTGAAAGACAATTTAAATGTTTTCTCCCCCCTCTTCCAAAATCCTTTGATAATAAAATAAGTATTTTCCCCTCTTTCAAGAAAGCATTCTGGTCTGCCAGCTTTGGGATGAGACTGCAGCCATCTCCCACCACTCCCTGTCCAGAAAACAAACAAAAAATAATAAAAAAATTATCAGTTCTATTTCCTTAAATTCAGGGCTCTGTGGAAAGCAAGGTGTGCATTCACACCCTTTGTGGTCACTGCTTCAAATCCAAACATTTGGTTACAGTTACTCAGATGCAAATTTGATCGCGGGTACTCAAATGCCAACGTGGCTTCACGGAGGTTTTTGTGTCCCTGCCCCAGCCAGGTTGTTCATGGAGTTTTGTGAGGCTGGAGCCATAATTGCACCGAACAAAGTTTTTCTGAGAAAAAGAAAAACTTTTTTCTCTGCCAGAGCTCAGTCAGGAGCAAGAGTGACGCTCACTGCCAGGATAAACACCTGAGAAATGCACAAATGGAGAGGACACGGAAAATTCTGCTCCGTGTTCATCGGAACGGCAAAATGTGCAGGCAGGAATTTAAAAAGCAAATGGCTTCGGATGCGTTTGGAAATGCAGTTCACACCTCGCAGGCAAAGCAGTCGGGGCTTCTTGTTGTTGTCTGGGGTTTGGTGGGTGGTTTTTAATCCTTTCTCCAGAATTTTGACAGTTTGACTCGACACAGAACTATTTCAAGGTAGAAATTGTTGCTGTAGCAGCCTCCCAGACGGAGTGGGATCTGAGTCCTGCTCGTCACCAGCGCCAGGCAGAGCTGCTGGAATATCACATGCAATGGAAAAAAAAAACACAACAAACCTCTAGAGTTTTCTTTGGTGTTTTCTTAACTACAAATAGGAATCAAGCTTTACACCTGAGTTACTGAAGTGTCACCTAAGGCAGGAGTGCCACACATCCCGTCCTGGGGATGAGAACAGAGAGATCCAAATCTGTGTAGAAATTAGGGAGAGCACAGAGGCCAAACCCTGCCTCCGTATAAATCAATAAAACCATGGCACTGAACATTTTACACCTTGAATCCCACCTTCGACTGGAATTCTCTGATTCCCGGAGGTCTCTGAGGCAGAGAAGTGCCAGGGAGGCCCCTCAGGTGAGACCACAACAGCAGGTTTGGGTGTTGTGCTCCAGATCCGTGATCCACACCCTCGCTGCCGGCACACTGCCCCTGCCTACCCTCCATCTGTACAGTAAAACCTGAATAATTCCATTTAAAGCCATTAAGAAGAGCAGCAATGCTTACAGGTGGGCTCAGCGAGGAAGAAGGGGGGGAAAAGCGTCTCCAGGAACACAGCAGAGGTTTTAGTGTACCTCATTAATTCGGCCTGGATTGCAGATACTCTTTGATTGTGATACTCTTTAATGGCAATTCTTAATTGTTGACATTAAAAAATGTGCTGAGCTGAGCAGAGAGCCGAGCCCCGGCTCCGGTGCAGGCGCTCCTTCCCCTGCTCAAAAACGAAGCAGAACGGGCACGGTGGCTTTAATCACCTCTCTCACGAAGCAGAGTTCAGTCCCAGGTGCCAGCAGAAAGGTTAGGGGTGTAAATCCTGCCAGAGAGGCAGCTCAGGGATTCCAGGAGATCCAGGGGGGAAGAGGAGCCCCCTCCCAGAGGGAAAGGCTGACCCAGGTGGGCTGCTCGCAGCTCCTGCACGCCTCTGGAACTCAGAGCTGTGCCCTGGAAATCCAGCCCAGCCCGCTGAGCTCCTTGGGAGGAGCCCAGGGGCAAGAGAACGCCCCGTCCCTGGGCTGGGGCAGGGCAGGGGGGCCAGCAGCAGGAATTTCCCCATGGGAAGGGAGCTCACGGCTGGGAAGTGCCCAGGGAGGTTTGGGGTGCCCATCCCTGGGGGTGTCCCAGGAATTCCTGGATGGGGCGCTCAGTGTGAATGGAAATCCCTGTGGGAATTGTAAAGGGAGATGGAAACAGAACTGGGGGAGTCCCAGGAGGATTTCCCCAGGAGCTGGTTTGGAACCGGGATCTCTGTGTGTGGGGCCAGCAGCAGGAANGGGATTTGGCCTCAGAGAGCTTCTCCAACCCCAGGGATCCCAGGATTCTGGGCTGGGCTCTCCCACAGCAGCGTGGGGAAGTCAGGAGCTGCTCAAAGTTTCATTCACCACATTATACTGGACTTGAAAAACTGCAAGTTAAAAAGCAGTTCAGTTCACACTGTATAAATACCTCGGGTCTGAATTAATCTGCAACGTTTGTTAGAAATGAAGGTCAGGACTTGAATTGGCAGCAATTAGAATCATTGATATTTTCATGGTATCGGCCTCCTGTTCCTGATTATCAACTTCCATGGTGCTGACACCTCAAAAGTTGGCCCCTCTGACCCTGCTTGGGTTCAGCTGTGCATTCTGTAATGTTGAGAATATGTTTCTGCATTGCTTTTTGCAAGCCAGAGAGAATTTGTTTGAGAAAACATCACGGAGAAAAAAACATATATGCAGAAATACATATTTTTACATATTTTAATTGAATATCATAGCCAAGTAAAATACTGATTGGGATTCTGCCTTCTCCAACCTTTGCCTCAACACTTAATGCAATTTATTAATGGTGTTCTGACCTGTGGAGGGACTAACTGGGAGATCAACTTCCAGCACAAACTTCTGGGAATGAGCTTGCCAATATTCAGCTTTTATTGAAGGCAAGGCCAGAGGGCTGATGTGGCAGCGAGAGGCCTGGAAAGAGGGGCCATTCCCTGGGATCCCTTCAGACAGGAATGGTCAGAGGAGGAAAATCCAAGCAATCCTTGGTTAAAGACATCCTTTGATACTTCTGCCAGCACAGAAAAAAAATATATCCTTAATGTCTGCTGACAGATGTGCCACCCCTCTGCAGATCCACAGGCACCGAGCACGAGAGCTCAGAGAGACCCCACGGAGCACACAGGGGTGGGCAGAGCATCACCTCATGGTTCCACGCACACGGGAGCCAATTCCTTCCTGCTCCCCCCCAGAAAACTGCAGAATCCTGGAACAGCTCAGGTGGGAAGATCCAGAGATCACTGGGTCCAACCCCCAGACGAGGCTGAAACCAGGACTGGAAAATGGACTGAAAACCCAAAACTGGCACCTAATTTTAGTCCAGCTCAGCAGAAGGGTGGATAAAAAACCCATCCCAGCCCTCCCATGGTTTAGGAACCTCCCCAGGACAGTGGACTTACTGCTGTGGGAACGTTTCCTCCATCCTGCACTCTCCAATCCCTCTCTAGGCAGCTCAACCTCCCAAATTAAGCCAAGCCAGGGTCCCGTGGCTTTGCATCCCTCAGAACCCTCCTGGCCAGAGGTTCCCAGGGAATGCTGAGGGCAATCAGAGCCAGAGGCACCTCAGGGAGTCTCAGCCCTTTCCCCTCCAGGGGAGCTGCAAGGGGGAGGTTTCTGCACACACCACTCCTCCCGTGGACTAAAAGTTACCCGAATTTAAAACACACAGGAGGGGAAAAAAAACCAAAACAGAGCCGCAGAGGAAGTGGGAATTTTCCATCCTCTGGATGCACAGTGAAATGATGGAATGGTATAACCTTATTTTTTCTTGCTAATACACCTCAACTCTGACCTTCCTGAAAACCAGGACCTCCTGGGTAATATGGTAATTTAATGTGAGTGCTTATATGCTGATTTCTATGGAGTGGGCTGGCTTGGTGAAATACGACGTGGTTTACTTTTAAATAGAGCTCAGCTGAGACCTCAAAGGGAACTGGAAACAGGCTTCCAATGGAGAGAGATAAATGCCTAATTTACTGTCCCACTTAATCCAGAGCTTTTTCCTTAAGTCATTATCTCCCATCCCTCATTATTGTGGCAGCACAGCCATGAAAGACACGTGCAGTGAGACCCTGATTGGAGCACTTCTGTTTACAGTGGCCACAATTTATCATTAAAACAACTGCAAAGCCGAGCCACGATGGGAAATATTAAAAATAAATAGGATAAAGCCTGGAAGTGCCTGTTCCAGCTCAGAGGTACCTTTACCTGGAGAATACCACACACAACTGCAGCTGGGAAAGCTGCTGCCCACAGCATCAGTCACACACAAATGTGGATTATGGAGAGGACAAGAGGATGCTGAGCATCAAAAACTTCAACATCCTTTTCTTCTGGTTGCGTTTTTAATATTCTAAGGCAGCGAAGCAACAGCCCCGTTCCCCCAGAACCTCTCAGGGTGGTGTCACCCCCAGGTGCAGCCCCTGGGAGAGACCCACGAGGAGCTCCAGGGAGCTGCTGCCCCAGCCAGGCCCACAGCTGGGCTTCAGCAGCCTGAAACCCAAATTCCAGAATTCCGGAATCCTTTATGTTGAAATGATCAAGTCCCAGCTGTGCCCTTGTCCCACCTTGTCCCCAAGTGCCTCCTCCAGGAGTTCCTGGGACACCCCCANCCCCACACTGACCCACACGCGGACCCAGCCCTGGAGGTGACCCCAGCGGCGCCAGCACAGGGGGACAGCCACTCGCAAGGGCCCTGGAGCCTCTGGGGACAGTGAGATGAGGCTGCATTAAAGCCCCCGAGGCCATTTGGGCTTCTCCACACTGGTGTCCCTCCGGTCACTGCCCCTCACACTCGGCACTAAAGGGGAGCCTGGCCAGGGGAGGAGCTCGCGTGTCCCAACATTCCAAGTGTGCACATATGACGCAGTTTGTCACACACACACAAACACACTCACACTTTGATTGGAAGGCACGAACTAAAAACTCTACTTTGAAAGTCTGACTCCATTATATAGTATTTCTACAAAGGCCAGGGCCTGGGGGAGAAGGTTGGCACCTCTCCCCATCCCTCTGGTCAAGACGACTGTCCATCAGCTGTCCATAGCTCTAAGAACGGGAATGAAAACTTTCCTTGAAACTACAATAACATTGGCTGTGTTTACAGACCAGAACGTGAGGAAGAACCCAAAACATGAAACTATGAAACAGAAGAGAAGGCTGAAAAAATCAGGGCGACACACATAAATTAAAACAATCTCAAATTTAAAAAAAAAATATTGGAAAGTAACTGTAAGTTTGGATCGCCTCAGGGCCACAGTAACTGGGCTGTGATGTGGCCTTTCCCTTCGGGATTCACTGAGGACATTTGAGTGCAGCCTCTCCCTCACTGCAGATCTTCCCTCAGCACTACTCCATTTACACCCCAGAAATTCCATCGCTTTACGTATGTCAGAGAAGGGGAGAGGGAAAAAAAAAGCACAACTCTGTCAGCAAGTATCATTTGGAGAAGTCAGGCTTGCGGGGTCTGAACCCTGGGGAAGGCCTGGAGGTGCCCCGGGAGGAGCTCTGTGGGACGGGACCACCTTCCCGCCCGCCTGGGAGCCCACACGAACAACAGCCCGCTCCCAAATGGCACCGCCGGAGCATGCAAATGAGCCAGTTAATTTTCGTGCAGATTTCCCATTAATTATTTCTCTTTATCAGTTTCGCTGCTCGTGTCAGACGTGCGGTTCCGGGGCTACTCGTCGGCGCGTTCGGAGCAGATGTTGCAAGAGAAGTGGAGTGTAAATATTTGTGGGTTAAAAGGAGAGACTTTGGAGTTTGAAGATCTCTCCTGACGCTTCTCACGCTGCCTCAGCCCGTCCCTCTCTGTGGGCTTGTTTTGCAGACAGACAAATGTTTTATATGTACATGTATCAACTGTCACTTGCAAATTCGGCTCCTCCAGCTCAAAATATCAAATATTTAACACATGCAGAGCTAGAACGGAAAATACTGTTTTCCGGAAAGAGTTTTGCCCTTTATTTGCCGCAAATCTGGCATTTCATTCACTTCTCTCCTGCTTTTTTGCACAATACAGGCGCTTGGCACCTTCCCAAAATCGGGCCCGAAATGCCCAAGCTGGGAGAATGGAAACTGAGGATCTCCCACTTGGCAGCCCTGGCTGGAGAGCCGCAGATCAGGAAATCCCAACCCAGCAGGAGAATTCTTCCTCCTGTCATCAGAGAGGAGAAATCCCAGCCTGTTGGGAGATTTGGGTGAAACTCCTGGCTGTGAGCGTGGGGAGGGGCTGGGCTGGGATTCCCAGATTTGCTGGATCCCGGGCAGTGTCCCCGGCCAGGCTGGAGCGCCCTGGGGCAGTGGGAGGTGTCCCTGCATGGCCTTTAGGGTCCCTTCCAAGCCATTCCATCATCCCACACGACAAACCACCCCTGCTGCACGTGCAGGGAGGGAGGAAAGTTTCAAAGTTATGTCACCACTAAAAAAAAATACAGTACTGAAGTAGTTAACTTTAGTTCTAGCAAATATTTCAGTTCCAAGAAACACAAATCACACCCAAGCATTTTATTTTAGCTTCTACTCTGTCTCACTTCTCTCAGGTTTTCACTGATTTGGGAAAAAAAAAAAACAAAACAACAAAAACAACCCAAAAAACAAACCCACAATAAAAACATTGGCCCACTGACTTTGCTCCTTGGGATAGCTGTGGAAGGTTTTTAAAATATCAAATTTCTAATGAATCCAAGAAAAATCATTAAGTCTCCTAAAATTAAAGCTAAAATTTAACTTAGAAGTAAAATTCTCAAATTCAGCTTTTGTCAGAACAGTGTACGAAGGGTATCCAAAGAACAAGGTACGGAAACTGCATCCGAGCCTCCCTCCCTTATTCTGCCCCGTTTCCTGTTGGAAAACTCGGATACTTTAAATTGGGTGAGTTAATCTCTACGATACTACAGGAGGAAAATGCAGTTACCCCCTTTCTTTCCTTTGAGACAGAGGGAAAACTGCAATGCCGGAGCCCTGGAGGTGCTTCCAGTGTGCCAGAGCAAGCACAAACAAGGGCTGCGGGCACGGAGAGCAGGGCAGGAGTTTTAGATTAGATCAGATTTATTAGATCTATTTTTAGATCTCCTTAGATTTATTATTACAGGGCTTTGAAGGCACGAAATTTGCAATATTTTGGTGGCCTTCAGCTCCCACCCCTGCAGCAAGAGGAAGGAGGGATGAGAGAGGCAGGGCAGGCAGCGGAGGGGCTCTGTGACATTTGCATTCATTACAGCACACTTCAAGAGTTTCTGGGCATCTGCAAAGCTGCACAGTGCAGGGGCTCTCACTGAAACCTCCTCCAGCACCCACCGCAACAAAATCTGACGAAAATCTATTTATTTAGATAGAACTTTAAAATCCTTAAAGATTTTAAGGATTGCCTGCAGGCCTAGCTTGGGCAGCCTAAACATCAGAACCAGAGCATTGCTCCCACTCCTGCATTTCCTCCCCAGTTTCAGGGTTTTGCCACTCCTGGGATCCCTCCCTGGGCAGCACCGGGGCCACACCGTCCCTGGGTGTGCAACAAGTGCAAAAGCTCCCTCTGATGCCTTCAGTTTTATTTCCATNTCCAACAAGTTCCAAATGCATTGATCGGGTATAATTGATAATCAAATAATTGATCAGGTTTAATCATCCCCATTTTCTGGAGGCTTCTGGTGGTGCTGGGCAGCTCAGCCACTGCGTCAAGGCCACGTCGGGCGGTGATTAAATGAATAAATATCCGGCCGTGGCTGTAAATGACCTATCCTGGGGGACAAGGGCCATTATTCACCCAGCATAATGCACCTCAAGGAACGCCGCGGAATTAATCAGAGCCCTGCAAAACCTGACATCTGAGCAGAGATTAAAAGAATTGGGGCTGTTTATCCTAAAAGAAGAAGAGCACTTTAGGGGAGGGCATGATAACAATTTTCAAGTGTGGCGACAGCTGTAGCGAAGACGGAAGGAAAATCAGATTTTTACGTTTATGGTGGATTGTGGCGGGGGGGGAAAATGGATATAAACTGCCACGAGGGAGATGCAGAGGGAAAAAAAAATATCCAAAAATACCAACGGAAACCATGGGAGAGTTCAGCACTGGATGAAGTTTCTTGGGAATTTCTAGGAGTGGGGATGGGGCATGTCCAGCCCATCGGCAGGAGCTGGGCCCCCACGACATCCCCTGGTGCTTTTCCAGCCAGGTTTTCCTGTGAGCCACACAGAAGCTCACTCTATTGGAGAGGAGTAGAATGTCTTGCTAATTGAATGTCAAAGCAATTAAAGTGGGTATAGACTTCTCTCAACATTATCTTGACTTGATAAAATAAAGTTGTTTTGACAACGCTCACTGACAATTCCTGATTTTCAAGCGCAGCGATTTTTTTCTCCAGGCAAGGCACGGAAAACGCCGAGACTTCTTCGGAGTGAACCTTCCAAAGATATGCAGAACCATTATTCTCAGAATAAGCCTATTAGACAGAACTAATGGGCGATTTTCAGGGGATTGCCGCGATCACAGCCACCTGTACCTGCAGCTCGTTTCCCTCCCACCTCCCTGAACACGCTACACACAAAACCCTCCCGATGCTCTTTATTGAGCAGCTTTGCCTTCCAGACACGCCCGAGTTCAAGGTCCAGCCCTCAGCGTGATCCCGACAGCCCTGAGCGCTGGGATTCTTCAGCTCTTCATGTTTTACAGCCACTCGTATTTTAACCAATATTCATAAACAGAGCAAAAAAAAAAAAATAAAACCAATAAATATAATTTTTTCACTGCTTGTTGCATTTTCTCCTTTCCCATCATCTCCTCTCCAGACCCCTTCCAACGCTCCCCCTCGCCCAGGTGCTGTGGCTGATGCGTTGAGGGTGAGCTCAGGAGAGGTGGCCTTGCTGGGGGAAAACTCCAGCAATGCCAGGCAAAAAGAGAAGAAACTTGTGGTCAGATTACTCCTCCCCACCCAGGGAAACGAGGGATTCCTGGTGGACCAGCTCAGCTTCATTCCCACCGCAATCGGTGGCCAGGAGCAGGGACAGAGGCCTCGAGCAGAGCTCGCCTGCAGCAATTCTCCTCCAAAAATGGGGCTGTTTGATGTGCAGGGAATTCCTGCACCGCTGGACCTTGCTACCAACCCTCATCTCATCACAAATTTGCTCAGCTGCCCTTTGAGCCGCTGGAAGCTTTTGGTTTCAAGGAGGTGCAGCTCGGAGCCACAGAATCATTTGGGTTGGAAAGTTCCCCTCAAACCCCACGGCCAGCACTGCCCGGGCCACCAGGGAGGTTTTTAACACACCCGGCAAAGAAAGGGTGTTTCATCATCTCAAAACTTGTCCTCCCAACGGCAGAAATCTGAGAAGGAGGGTGAACTGAAAATCTGGGGAAAGGCTTTTCCAACAGGTACCCATTTGTCTGACACAAGACGAGAAGCGTTTGGCCAGTTACTCATGAAGAGTAATTGGGCAGTTGTGTTAAGTGGGGGCATTGATGAATTCCCTGAGCAATCTTTGACCTTTGCAAATTCTATTTCCAGAGCTCTGGGCTCACACCTTTCCCCAGCATGGCCTGGGCAAGAGGAAAAATAAACGCTTTTATTTATTGTCGTGTTCTTTGCTGTCATTTGCATAAGTGCCCTGTTCGAGGCGGCTCTCTCTTTCGCAGCACCTGCACTCAGCAGCTCCAGGGCTGAGCCAGGGGAGCTGGGGCTGCTCCAGCCCTGGCAGTGCCCAAAGCCAGGCTGGACATCGGGGCTTGGAGCAGTGGGTCAGTGGAAGTGTCCCTGCCACCGCAGGGACGGCTCTGGCTGGGATTTTAAGTCCCTTCCAACACAAGCCAGTCTGGGATTGCCAAGAAAACCCATCCAAGGCATGACTGCATTCCTGCCTTGCTCCTCCTCAGGCTCCCATCACAACCTACAAAATGCTGGGGCTGAAATACTGTGCCACAGTGTGGGCCTGATATTCCTGAGAGATTTTGGCCTGCTCGCAGCTGCCAACCTTTTCCCAGGGGAAAAATATCTCGAGAAAGCTTCTCCTCAAAACAACCTGGGCAAACAATATATCCTTTCTCAAAACAATCTTTCTCCAGGTGGTGTTTTGGTTTTCCAGTTCTGTTTCTCCAGTTTAACCAACGGGATTAGAGAGGTGGTGTTCCTGTTCCCCAATCATGCCAAGTCTGTACCAGAACACCCTATAAAAGGTAGTCAGAATTAGACAATAAAGCCTTCTCTGTGCTGTTTATCTTCTGAAATATTTGGAGTCTCATCCTTTTTCGTGTCCTACCACGACACCACAGTGTCACTGATGTCACTTGGTGCCACTGAAAACACCAGGGACGCTCATTTGGTTGGAAAACACAGATGAACATCGAGAGGGTTTGGGGCTGAGGGGAGGGAGTGGGAGAATGAGGAAGGGAGAATGAGGAATATTCCAGAGACATCCCCAGGTCTGCAGTGGCTGCTGTGGGCTGGGAACCCCACCAGTGTCACTCACACAACCATGAACACCTGGCAAAGAAAAAAAAAAACCGACTACATTTGGAAAATCTACTTAGAAACACAACATTTTGTGCTTTTTAAAGCGTGAGACCACACACAGCCATTCACAGGGTTTCTGCTTCTGTGCCTTGGGCCAGATATTGCTAAATACAACCCGAGATTAAAAACAAAACAAAGCAAACCCCCCCAAAAAGCCCAAAAGACAAAACAAACAAACAAAAAAAAGAGAACAAAACCCTCCCACAAATCAAACCCACAGAAAGCCCCAGCCCAAGTGTAACCTCCATCCCCCTAAAACCAAACCAAAACAAGGCAGGGCACTCTCAGTTCCTCTCTGATGTGAGCAGAGGTAACACCAACTGTGCATCACGAGTTTCAGGGGCACCAGTGATGCATAAACTGAATTACTGCTGCTCCTGAGAAATAATGCTCCTTAAAAAGGTGAGCACAGGGCTGGGAAAAGCAGGCGGAGCGAAGGGAGAGCAGCAGAGGCTGCTGTGCCCACCCCAGTGGGGCTCCCCGGACCCTTCCCTCACCCAGTTTGCACCAGCTCCTGCTGCTTTTCCCCCCTTTCTCCTCTCCCTGCGGCCGCTGTGATTCCTGCTGCTGGAGCCAGCAGCCAGCCCAGCCTCGGGATGCGCTGCCTGTCCCCAGAAAAACTCCCTGAACATTCACAGATATCCACATCGCCACGCCCGAGGGGTTCTGTGGCACCTGCGCTTAGCGGGTCTGTCTGGCAAAGTGTGAAGCTAACAATTCAAAGGCAAGTTATATTAAAAATAATTCAAAATTTCAAACAAGGTGCAACTTTTTTTTTTCCCCCTTTCCTGTTTTCCCAGGAATGTCTGTTTCTCATTCAGCAGCCCTGGTGAGGACATTGTGCCAGGCGTCCCTGCCCATGGATGGGGTGGGAATCAGAGCATCTTTAGGGACCCTTCCACCCTGGGCCGTTCTGCATCTCCATGATGCCCACGGGCACCCCAAACCAAGTTTATTCCTGGCTCCCTCCAGCTCCACACAGACTTGGCCATGCCCCACCTGAAATCTCGGCTGTTTACCCCTCTCTCTGCTCAAAAATTCCCAAAATTTGAGCTCTTTCACACCCTATCCATGCCCCACCTGGAATCTCAGCTGTTTACCCTTCTCTCCGCTCAAAAATTCCCGAATTTTGAGCTGTTTCCCACCCTCTCCATGCCCCACCTGAAATCTCAGCCATTTACCCCTCTCTCTGCTCAAAAATTCCCAAAATTTGAATTGTTTCCTGGCCTCTCCATGTTCCACCTAAAATCTTGGCTGTTTACCCACTCTGCCTGAAAATTCCCCAAATTTTGAGCTCTTTCACGCCCTATCCATGCCCCACTTGAAATCTCAGCCATTTACCCTCTCTCTGCTTGAAAATTCCCCCATTTTGAGCTGTTTCCCAGGCTCTCCATGCCCCATCTGAAATCTTGGCTCCTTCCCCCCTCCCTGCTCAAAAACTCCCAAATTTTGAGCTCTTTCACACCCTATCCATGCCCCACATGGAATCTCGGCCATTTACCCCTCTCTCTGCTCAAAAATTCCCAAATTTTGAGCTGTTTCCCAGCCTCTCCATGCCCCATCTGGAATCTCAGCTGTTTATCCCTCTCTCTGCTCAAAAATTCCCAAATTTTGAGCTGTTTCACACCCTCTCCTTGCACCACCTAGAATCTCGGCCATTTACCCTCTCCCTGCTCAAAAATTCCCGAATTTTGAGCTGTTTCCCAGCCTCTCCTTGCCAGAGCTGCCCAGCAGGTTCCAGAAAACCTGATCTGATCCATCCTTTGTGTTTGCAGGCTGCAGCAGCTGCCCCCAGGCCGGCCGCGGGGGCAAATCCAGAGCGGCTCCACTGATATTAAAGGTGTTGGTCTGGACTTAGACCAGAGCAAATGAGAGCACAGCCTGACCTTTTCTCTCCTTCCTCTCACACCTCCTAATGGTTTTTTTTTAATAGAAAAGGTAAAATATTTGTAAAACCAAGGAAATCCCTCAAATACCATGTAAATTCCCCTTCTAATTTTCCCAGATTCATTTTGAGACTCCTTTTAAAAAGGGGGGGAAAAAAGTAAACTGCAAAGAGAAACTTCCAGCACTTTCCCCCTCGGTCTCTGCTTTTCTGTGGCCTTCACAGCATGTCCCATTCAGGGGTCTGGGGTGGGGATCCTGCTTTGGAATCACCCCTGTGTTCCTTCCCTTCCCACCTGAGCATTTCCTGCAGGCAGCACATGGATTCCTTCTGGTCACGGCTTCCCAGGATATTCAGGTAAAGAAAATTCACTGTATTTGTCTGCTCCCTCTGCCCCCAGTTCTGTATTTTTAACTCCCTCCTTTCCCAAAGCTTCTTACTTGGCATTTGCTTATCCATGTCCTTAGAAGAGCACTAAGTGGATTAATATTTCAGATTCATTGTGTCATTTGAAGTTATTAACAAGCCCAGCTCCTGTGAAATAACTGAAAGCTAATGATAAAAAATACTTCTATTCTCTGCCTCAAACAAAGTCCTTCTGCTGGAATCAAAAAGTCCCACTTTCATTTGTGTCATTTTTTTAAGGCCGGTAATCACAGCAGAGCAGCATTTCTAACTTTTGAGTCATCAACAGCACAAATAAAGCTTTCACAAATTGCAATAATTTCTCATCAAGGCTTCCCTACAGAGAAAAAAACCCACAAATTAACACAGTGTCACGTATCAGAAATCTAACACTGCTGCAGAACATTTCGGGGAATAAAAGAAATTGTGGAAAACAAAGCAGATCATCTGACAGAAAGAGGAGAGTGAAATGGAGCCACAATTCTGCAGCAGCTCCAGGCACTCCTGGAATCCTGCTGGAGCAGAATAAACCTCCTCCATTCACAGGCTGCCAGCTTTTCCATGAAAAAAAAAAATGGGAAAAGCTNTTATTTTCTGCGGCCTGTGTAATTGGGAGTTTGTCAGATTGGAGTCCCGGTGAGCTGGGAGCTCAGAATTCCTGGGCTGGGATGGTTCTGTTGGATCTCCAGCGGGCTCTGCATCCATCCTCTACGCCAGCAGGAACGATGAAGGGGAATTCATGGCACCAGTCCCCACGAGGGGCACGCAGGGAAGTTAAAAATGCTTCAGCGCCCGCAGAGCTGACCCCCACGAGCCCCCCACAGCCCGGCCGTGCCGAGGACCCCCGGGAAGCAAAGTGCCCGTGCTGCCATCCCAGGATTTGGGGACTGGATTCACCCTGACGGCAGCAAAACCTCCAGAGACAAGAGCAGCCCTGCTTTTGTTCCCCCCTGCTCCGGAACAATCCTGGGGTTTTCCAGTTCCAGGTCTGCGCTCCCCTTTCAAAGCCATTTGTAAGCGTGAAGGGGGAAAAAAAAATAGATTTTCATGTCCTCGGAAGCGAAACCTCTTCCTTAAAATGCCAATTCCTCAGGAGCTGTTGTTGCAGAAGAGGAACTCGGGTTGGTTGCCAGCCTGGAGCCCGGCGCATTTGAGCTGCTCCTTTATTTACCGCCGCGGGGAGCGAGGAACACAGAAAGGCCTCTCTTCTCCTCACCAGCCCCAGCAGCCGGAGGGAGCCACCCAGAAATGCCCCAGGGGGAAAGAATCCCTCCCTGTGACCCCCGTGGGTGTCCCCGGGGCACCTGCTCTCCTCAGGCCAGGTGAGGGGCAGCCCCAGCTCCGAGGGCCGGAG
>WBMY01005188.1:84335-97006 GCA_013397315.1 Donacobius atricapilla
CCCCCTGGAGCAGGGCTGGGAGCCAGCACAGACCAATCCCACCGGGGTGGGAGCTGCCTGCAGCCTGCCCGGGGAGCAAACCCGGCAGGGGGGGCTAAAGCTGGGCTCTGCCCTGGGTGAGGACCTGGAGCTCTGCAGCGTCCCTGCAGCGGCTCCTGGGGACAGTGTCCAGCACCACAGTCCGTCCATCCATCCATCCATCCGTCCATCCATCCATCCCTCCATCCCTCCATCCATCCGTCCCTCCATCCATCCGTCCCTCCATCCATCCGTCCCTCCATCCATCCGTCCCTCCATCCATCCGTCCCTCCATCCATCCGTCCCTCCATCCATCCGTCCCTCCATCCATCCGTCCCTCCATCCATCCGTCCCTCCATCCATCCGTCCCTCCATCCATCCGTCCCTCCATCCATCCGTCCCTCCATCCATCCGTCCCTCCATCCATCCGTCCCTCCATCCATCCATCTATCCATCCCTCCCTCCATCCCTCCTGCTCCCCAGCAGCTGCCCCTGGCAGGGCTGGCAGCAGCCCCAGCCCATCGATCTGCCTGCTCCCCAGCAAAGCTGACTGCTACATCTGTTCTGTGAGAAAACATACATTCTGCCTCCAGTACAATCACTGTAATTAAAAATTAACATGCATTAATTGTTGGAGCTGATGTAAACAGCTGATGTTCCACTTAGCCCTGTCTTCTGTACATATCATTAGGCAAAGCCAAATATTGTTAAGTAAACAGGCAACACTTACAAGAAGAAATAGAAAACTAATTCCAACTAAATAAATTGACAACACCGTGCAAGTCATATTAAAACAGTTGGGATAATTATTAGGCTACTGGACGAACAGAGGGAAAATCACGGAAGACATATTTAATTGTTTGAATCTCATCTCGCTAAATGTATTTAGGCACAGTGTGAAACACAATTTAACTGGGACGTGGAGGCAGCTTTTTTCCCAGAAGCGGGATGTGCAATATACTGGGGGAATAAAAATATAAGTCGGAGTTTGATGCGCAGGTAAAACAAATAACTTCTGAAATGCAGCGATTTCTACCAACTGCTTCGGGAGCCGCCGGTCTCCAGAGAAATTCAGGCTGGTTATGCAATGCAAAAGGCTTTTTCCTCCTCAGATACATCTGCAAAACCCCCGGCAGCGCCGGTGGGAGCTGCAGGCAGCCACCAGGAGAAGAGCACACTCCCGAGGAGTTCCTGCCTACTTTTCATCGCTGTTATTTAAATGTCAGAGCGGAGCCGTTCCTCCAATCTGTACACAGAGAGCAGCGAACCGAGCCCCACGAGCGAGCTCGGCGCCGCACCCCCGAGCTGCGGGCTCAGATCTCGGCGCTGGAGCTGCATTGCCTGGGGGGTGTCAGCTGTGGTACCCCCAGGCTGCTCCTGCGCCCGGTGCCTGCCCTGCCAATCCCAGCCCCGGGCCCCAGATGTGCCAGGCCCGAGTTTAAAGGGCGCTCTCGGGGAAGGGAACTCTGCAAAGGCAGCAGCAGCATCCTCGCTGCGCCTCCCCGGCTGTGCCAGCCCAGGGCTGCAGCCTGGGCACTGGGAATTCCAGATTTCTGTGCTGGCAGGCTCTGACCCCCAAGCAAACACTGCACTGACCTGAGGCCGTGGAAAAGGCTCCCAAAATTCAGTGACAGCGCTGGGATTGTGGGTGTGGGGTTTGGACAGAAGTGTGTGATATCACAGGGTGGGAAACTCAGAGTTTAAGGTTTTAGAATACAGTAATATAAATAAAGCAAGATGGAGGTCTTAGGGCAGAGGCCAGTCCTTCACCTTCTTCTCCATGGGTCTGGGTGGTGTTTTGTCATTAGGTAGAAAAGTCTGCACTGTGGGACATGGGTGGTTGGTAATTGGGTTAGAAGTAAAAATAATTTAGGTGTCATTCCTTAATTGGACAGTTTATCCTCAAAAGGCCTTGTAGAGAGAGATAGGGGCCATTTTTAGTTTGTTAGCCAGCAGTGCTGTAGAACTCACAGCTTGTGAGCCTGTACCATAGATAAGAACTAATAAACATTTGAGTCCAGATGAGAAATACAGTCTGTCTTTTAGAATCCTGACCCTGGCAGGAAGAAGATTAAGAGGAGCACCCCAGGGCTGAGAGCCCAGGAGGGCCGGCACAGCTCGGTGCCATGGACCCCTCACGTCCCTGCTCTGCACAGGGACAGTCCCCAGGAGGCCACAAAGCCCACGGGAGCTCAGGAACAGCACAGGTCCTGCCAGGGCCACACAAACCCAGGGGCTCCAGGTCCTCACTGCTCAGTGGCTCCCACCGTTCAGCTGAGCCAGGAGCGAGGGAAACCTTAGCTCTGTATGGAAAAATCCAAATCTGTTAGTTTACAAAAATCAGCTTTGAGTGGAAATACCGGAAAGAGTTTTTTTCTTTTACTAGACAAGAGAAATAGTATTCGATGATTCTGGCTGAGGAATCCTGCTAATCCACTCCAGCATCATTTCCACACGTTCCTGTCACAAGTTTTTCTCTGCCACATCCACGAATCCATCCCCAGCAACCCAACCTCTACCTTATCCCCAGCTTATATACCCACGAGGCCTGAGCTCTGTTGCTTTGGATAATTCCAAACCCCACAACCATCCTCCAGTTTTGTTTGGGGTTTTTGGGTTTGATTTGTTTCTCTTGCCAGGAGCTGTGTGAAATGTGAAATGTGAAATGTGAAAGCCCAACCACAGCCCGGTTTGAAGTGAGCTGCTCTCCTTCAGCTGCCCAAGGAGCCCCTTTGGCTGCCCAACACCAACAAACGCCGCCAAATCCCAGCATTTCCCCTCCCACCTTGGAGTGGACAAGGCAGAGGGAATCAGGGAATATCCTGAGCTGGAAGGAGCCACGAGGATCACTGATGAGAAGGTTGGAAAGAAGGCTCCTTACAGTGCCAGGAATGCCAGAATTACGGGCCAGAACCCACCCACAGCAGCACAAGGCACAGGCTGGCTCTTACCCGCGTGCTTTTAGGAGCATTAAAGGAATAGCTGGAGAATTCCACAAGAGTTTACAAGGGTTTTCCACACGGAAAGCACGCAGGGAAAACCCTCCCCAGGGACAGTGTCTGTGCAGCTGGCTGGGATATCCCCAAAAGCCTTTGAGGAAAAACAAGGCGCTGCCTCTCCCATCATCAACCCATCCCCACAGACAGAACCCATCCGAGCTGGATGCACTTTGTGCGAGCGGCAGAAATAAAATGCTGCAAACAGAGGATGGAGAAGTCCCAACACCGTATTTCAGTGTTGTTGGTCAGCTCACACTTGACTGAACGCTGATGAAACCTTTCAGTGCCTGTTGCAGACAATCACTTTTTAACCAAACCCCCCTGGTTTTCCAGACTTCCAGGCCCACCACCCCTCACAGCTGAAGTTCCCGGCCCTGAAAGCCCTGGAAGGTTCACAGCACTGCTCAGCTGTTTCATAACAATATCAGGCTCATGATGAACCAAATGAGTTCTGATTTGTGCTATTTAATGTCCTAATGGCTTGACTAGTTAGGTAGATAATTACACAGTATGATTTATCCAACCCATTTATAAATATTTATAATAATGGATAGATTAACCTTTGGGATTTCTATCCTGCAGTCCCTCGGTGAAGAGGATCTCTCCATGGCAGCGGCGGTGCCGGAGCCTGGGAGAGAGCAGCGGGATGGGGACAGGGCTGTGGGGACAGCGGGGACAGCAGGATGGGGCCATGGGGACAGCGGGATGGGGACAGGGCTGTGGGGACAGCGAGGACAGCAGGATGGGGCCGTGGGGACACTGGGATGGGGCCATGGGGACAGCGNTGGGGTCATGGGATCGTGGGGACACAGGGATGGGGCTATGAGTTCATGGGGACACAGGGATGGGGCCATTGGGACATGGGACAGTGGGATGGGGCCATGGGGACATGGAGATACAGGGATGGGGCCATGGGGACAGGCCCATGGAGACAATACCCAACACCCCAGGCCAAGGGTCCCCACCGACACCCCCACTCTCCTGCCGCCCTCCAGGAGCTCTGTGGGACACAAGGGCACCTCCAATCCTTTTTCCTGCTGCTGTCACCCAGGACAAGGGGAGCCCCGGGGCCCAGGCTGCTCCTGCGGGGCAGAGCGGGACCGAGCCGTGCCCGGCAGCGCTGCCACCCCCGAGGAGCCGCGCCGGGCCCTCCAGCCGGGTGACCCTGAGTCACGGGCCACCCCCGGGCACACAAGGGGCACATTGTGGCACTGCCACCGCCCGACGGGCCGGACACGCCAACGCTGTGCCCCTGGGGACAGAGGGACAGTGTCTGCCGGGCCCGGGGGGGCTGCACCCCAAACCAGCCCAGCCCCGCGCTTCTCGGGCAGAAAGGCTGCTCGGGGGCAGGAAAATATGGTAAAAACACTCCGGAGACAAGCAGGGAGCCCAGCTCCATGGGAATGACCTGAATGGATTTCACCCATCACACCTCTGAACACGGATACAGAACAAACCTCCAGAATTCCAGGTTCTGTATCCCAACAGCCCAAAATAGAAAAATATGGTAAAAATACATGAGAGACAAACGGGGAGCCCAGCTCCACAGGAATGACCTGTCTGGATTTCACCCATCACACCTCTGAACACGGATACAGAACAAACCTCCAGAATTCCAGGTTCTGTATCCCAACAGCCCAAAATAGAAAAATATGCTAAAAACACTCTGGAGACAAACAGGGAGCCCAATTCCACGGGAATGACCTGCCTGGATTTCACCCATCACATCTTTGAACATGGATACAGAACAAACCTCCAGAATTCCAGATTCTGTATCCCAATAGCCTGAAAAGGCTCCCCAGACCTTGGCCATCATCAGTGAAAGTCAGGAGAAGTGAGACAAGTCTTGGCATGCACAGGGGAAGATTCCTCCCGACACCATTAAAGTATTTTACACTCATTATTTCTGTCTCCCGGTATTGGCACCAGTATCAGAGTCCTGGAAATGGTAATTTCCAAGACTCCACAGCGTCTCTCTTCACTCGGAAAGAGCAGCACTGTGTTTGGATTATCAGGAGTCTGCCCATATAAAACTACCTGGGTTTAAAAGAAAAAAAAAAAGAAAGGTAGTGATATGAAAATAATAAATAGCAGGAATTCTCAGGTTTTTTATTTCTGGAATTTCCCTAAAAGGCAAAAATCCCTTTCATTCTCTGAGACTGAGCTGCGGCACTTATCTTTTGTATTGACTGCTTAAACAGAAATCCATTGTGTAAGCCATTAAATAAATTTTTAAAAAGTACAGGATTCAAAGCAAAATCTTTTGAGATTCTTTTTCCTTTATCAGAAAAAGTTGACAGAATAAATACCCTTTAGAGCTCGTATTTTCATATACAAGTCAACACACCTATTCAAAAAAAACCAAAAAACAAACCATTATTTGCAAAATGCACCAGTACCCCAGAGTGGCAGTGAAGTATGAAATAGGGAATGCACAGGTGGGATAATTTCTCTGTTTGAAATTGGGACTCTGCCCCTCCCAGGGCAGCTGGGCTCATCTGCCCCCCTCCCTCCATCGCTGGCTTTTGTGTGCAGCCAGAGCTGGGAGGGAGGGGAGGAGGAAACCCAGAAACGGGGAGGGAGGGAGGGAGAGGACACAGATTGCCTTGGAATTATCAGGGATTAAATCAGGAGACTTTGGGGTCTCTTAGAAGGGTCGGAAGAGAGGGATTTACAGAACGAGGAGAGCAGCCCCGTTATTGCAGAAGGGTGAGAGCTGCTGGAAGAGTTTCCCTCTTGCCGGGCTGGGGCTCCGGCAGCCCCTGACTTCACAAAGCCAGCAGGGCACTGAGGAGGCTTCCTGTACGTGAAAAAACCCCCATTTTTGTGTCAATGCCCTGCTCTGGGATTCCCCGGAGCCCTGGCGGAGAGGGGAGCCCCGAGCTGTGCCCAGCTGAACCTGAGCCTGCTGCTGCTCCTGGCAGGGAACCTCCAGGGCTGGAAGTCAGCGCCTGCACAGCTCCTTCCAGCCTCGGGGAGACACATAAAGCTTCCAAACCCTCCAGTTTAGTTACCCCTAAGCTTGGCCTAGAACCCGCCCTGCTCAAGAAAATTCTTTCCTGAGGAATCACAGAACGCCCTGAGCTGGAAGGGACCCACAGGATCATGGATCCGACCCCCGGCCCTGCACAGACACCCCAAATTCCCACCCTGAGCACCCCTGGCAGGGCTGTCCAAACACTCCTGGAGCTCTGGCAGCCTTGGGAATGTGCCCGTTCCCTGGGGAGCCCGGGCAGTGCCCAGCCACCTTCAAGTCCAGGCCCTCAAGAGTTCATAAGAAATGAAAACTCTAGAATTAATTTGCCTGGCTATTGACAGAGTTAAATAATTAATAGCAAGCCCAAGCACTGCAAACCCCTAAGAAACGAAGACAGCTTTCTCAGTGGAACGGGGCCAGAGCAGTGCTGGGGAGGAGCAGCGGCCAAAACCTCCCTCATCAAATCTCCAACCCCTTCAACAGGAGCAGCAGCCAAAATCTTTTTCACCAAATCTCCAACCCCTTCAATAGGAGCAGTCAAAATTTTCTTCACCAAATCTCCCATCCCTTCACAGCAGGAGCAGCAGCCAAAACCTCCATCACCAAACCTGCAACCCCTTCTCTATAGGAGCAGCAGCCAAAATTTTCTTCACCAAACCTCCAACCCCTTCAACAGGAGCAGCAGCCAAAATCTTTTTCACCAAATCTCCAACCCCTTCAATAGGAGCAGTCAAAATTTTCTTCACCAAATCTCCCATCCCTTCACAGCAGGAGCAGCAGCCAAAACCTCTGTAACCAAACCTGCAACCCTTTCTCAACAGGAGCAGCAGCCAAATTTTCTTCACCAAATCTCCAACCCCTTCAACAGGAGCAGCAGCCAAAATCTTTTTCACCAAATCTCCGTCCCCTTCTCAGTAGGAGCAACAGCCAAAATTTTCTTCACCAAATCTCCATCCTCTTCCATAGCAGTAGCCAAGACCTCCCTCACCAAAGCAGCGCTGCCCTCCCCGGCCCAGCCGGGCTCCAGCCGGGCTCCAGGCGGGCTCCAGCCGGGCTCCAGGCGGGCCGGGGGGCTCGGCAGCCCCGGGGGCACCGGCTCTGTCCCACACCCGTGGCCGCACGGCCCGGGGCGCTGAGGGGCAGAGGGAGCTTTCCCCGCAGAGCAGAGCCGCGCTTTCCTCTGCCCCCGTCCCTGCACACCGGCACCGGCACCGGCACCGCGTCCCGCAGCTGCCCGGGATGTTGGGGAGAGCTCCGGGATGCTGGGGAGCGGGCCGGGATGTTGGGGAGCACTCCAAGATGTTGGGGAGCCTGCCGGGAGATGCTGGGAGCGCCCCGGGATTGAGGAGAGCAGCTCGGGCAGCTCGGGCAGGTCGGGGCCGGGCAGCGCTGCTGTGGCACACACCGCCGGGCACAGAGGGGACACAAAGGAGCTGCCGGGGCCATCCCGCAAAGCTGGCACTCCCCTGGCGCTGCCTCTGTGCCCTGGGTGCCTCCAGGCAATGGCACAGAGGGGCCCTCTCAGCCCCGGGCACCCACAGACCCCACCGGGCACCCACAGCCCCGGGCACCCACAGCCCCGGGCACCCACAGACCTGGGCACCCACAGCCCCGGGCACCCACAGACCCCACCGGGCACCCACAGCCCCGGGCACCCACAGCCCCGGGCACCCACAGACCCCGCCGGGCACCCACAGCCCCGGGCACCCACAGCCCTGGGCACCCACAGCCCCGGGCACCCACAGACCCACCGGGCACCCACAGCCCCGGGCACCCACAGCCCCGGGCACCCACAGACCTGGGCACCCACAGACCCGGGCACCCACAGCCCCGGGCACCCACAGACCCACCGGGCACCGACAGCCCCGAGCACCCACAGCCCCGGGCACCCACAGACCTGGGCACCCACAGACCCGGGCACCCACAGCCCCGGGCACCCACAGACCTGGGCACCCACAGCCCCCGCCGGGCACGGGCAGGGTCAGGGCAGCCTCAGCCCCGCTGGGAGCCCAGAGGGGCCGGGGAGCAGCAGCTGCTGCCCCCAAAGCACACAGAGCACCTGTAAACTGCCATAAACCCCACGGAACAGAGACAGAAAGCTGTCCGTGAGGGAATCCACTGTCACGGCAGGACGGGAATGGATTGACTCCATGGAGCTGTCAGAGGAGAATTCAGGCTTTAGTTCCAATCCCAGCAGTTCCTTTTAGAACACGCTGTGTAAAAAGGTCTGTTCTTGCTCCATGGCACTGACACTGCTCTCCATGGGTTCAGGAATAGGAAACAACCCCTGGGACAGTTGTTCTGGCAAAGGGAACACTGTTTGCTGAGCCTGTGCTGAGACACGCAGAGAGATGTTTTGGAAAGAGAAACTGTTGGCAGCTTTCCCTTGGGAAAGGAGCCGGCAATGGTCAGCGAGCTGAAATTCAGGCTCAGAAATGCCGAGCCCACAATCCACATCCCCACAAAGCCACAGAATCCTGGGCTGGCGTGGGTGGGAAGGGACCTTAGATCCCATCCAGCCCTGCCATGGCAGGGACACCTCCCACTGTCCCAGGCTGCTCCAGCCCGGCCTGGGGCACTGCCAGGGATCCAGGGGCAGCCACAGCTGCTCTGGGAATTCCAGCCCAGCCAGGAATTCCCAATTCCCAATCTCCCACCCATCGCTGCCCTCTGGCAGTGGGAGCCATTCCCTGTGTCCTGTCCCTCCCTGCCTTGTCCCCATCCCTCCCCAGCCCCGGGTGTCCCTGCAGAGCTCGGACGTTCCTCGCTGCTGTCCCTGGGCTGGGGCTCAGCCCTGCCCGTGCCTCGGGGGATGTTGGCCACGGTGCAATAAAACCCAGCCCCAGGGGGGGCCGTGGCTCTGCCCAGGCCCTGCCTCTCCCCACCAGGACACCCCAATGTCCTCAGCATTGTCACCGTGCCGGCGATCTGCGGGCACATCCCAATATTAACAATGCCCCACCCCGCTGCTCCCTGCCCTGGGGAGTGAGTTCCCACTCGGTCTCCTGGGACAGAGGAGCCCAGGAGCTGAGGGACACCTCTGGCCTTTCAGAGTAAATAAATCCTTGGCACTGTAATATCCTCAATGTGACCAAATTCTCCACTAAAGCTGCAAACAAAACTCACCGCTCCCAGGACAAATAATTGCCTTTGTTTTCATCATTTTGTCTGTGCATCGCAGGAGGCTGGAGAACAGTGTGAGTTTTTCTGATCTATAATCAGACAGTTCATAAAAATCCTAATGGAAATGAAGATTTTGCTATTTGGAGTGGTCAAATTTCCATTTTCAAACACATCACATTTTAAAACCCAGGTTGGCATTTTGGTTTGCTGAGAGTTTTAGGATAATAGCAAATTACACAGAAAATCTACCAATTCTTTGTCAAGTGAACTATGCAAAAAGGAACCATTAGTTCATAGTTCACCTGTGAGATGGGAAGACATCCTGAATAATAATTTTTCCAGACTACAAAGGACATTTATTCGCAAATAACGCTCCTATCCACAGAATTCAGACTGCCCTGCTGTCTGTAAAACCTGTGCTCAGGGTCCACAAAAGGCAGCTTTAAACAGATTTATTTTCCCCACTGGAAGGAAATCCAACCATCCTGTATGAGGCTGGCTTAGAACAAACCACATCCACGATTGGCTCAGGCCACACGTCATGGCTGGAGAATGGGATGAGCAGCTGGAGAATCCTCAGGCCAGCAGAGAGCCCATCCTGGCCAGGGAATGGGAGAAAATCCCATCCCCTCATCCTGCCCAGGGAGTGGGAACAAATCCCATCCCCTCATCCTGACCAGGGAATGGGAGAAAATCCCTTCCCCCCATCCTGACCAGGGAATGGGAGCTGCTCCCACCCCCTCATCCTGCCCAGGGAATGGGAGAAAATCCCTTCCCCTCATCCTACCCAGGGAATGGGAGAAAATCCCATCCCCTCATCCTGCCCAGGGAATGGGAGCTGCTCCCATCCCCTCCTCCTGCTAATCCAGCACCCAGGGAAGGGCTGTGGGACAGACCCTGGGGTCCCTTCCTGCTCTGGGTATTCCCTGATCTCGAACAGGCTGATCACAGTTGTGGTTAGGATGCAGCTCTCACTCAGATCCCCTCCCTTCTCCTCTGTGCTTTGCCAGACTCTGCTTTTCCTCCTGCTGGGACTAAAAGCGCCCAACCAACCGAAGCACTGCAAGCCAACAGAGAGGGATTTTATCCTGTGCAAAAGTTCAACTCCGCAGCATTGAGGAGACTCCCAAGCCAGAGCTTTGGGCCCTGTTATTTAGGAAGTGAAAACTCTACCTCGAGCAGGCTCAGAAGGAGAGCTCTGGAAGCCTGGTGAGGTGAATTAATCCACTTTTCCTCCTCCCTAACGACAGTGCCCGAGGCACAGCCCAAACACAGAACTGTCTGTGCCTTGCGCTTTGAAGGCAGCGGGGAAAGGGAGTCCCCGGGGGGACCTGCATTTGTTACAGCCCTGGGACAGGCTCGGCTGTAAATACATTTATTGTGGCTTTGGGGAGCGGCAGCGATCGGAAACGGGGGGTTTGTAACAAACCTCTGCATTCCTGCAGGGCAGAGCCCGGCAGTGAGGCTTGACTCGCTTCCCTGGTGTAGAACAGGAGAGCGCTTCTGCTGCCTGCAGCTTCTGCTGATTGTCTGAGGGCACATCCTGGGCTGCACGAGGAATCTGCACCATTTCCCGTCCGCTTGCCCAGAACTGTGAGGAGAACACAGAATTCCCGGGGGTAATTTCCCTGTGGGTCTCCTCAAGCCCTCAGTGGCTGCCAGCCCTGGCTGGGTGTCCTTGGACCAGGGCGATGCTGCAAGGGAACTGTGTGGAACAGGCTCCCTTGGGAAATTCCTCCCAGACCGTGCCACCCAACCATTCCCGGCGCTGCCCAGGCCACCACTGCCCCAAGGGCTGCATCCACAGGGCTCTGAAATCCCCCCAGGCGTGGGGACTCCACCTCTACCCTGGTCAGAGGAAGAAATTTCCACTCAGGGAAGAAATTCTCCTTCAGAATTTCTTTCCAGGCAAGAAATTTTCCCTGATATCCAGCCTAAACCTCCCCTGGCACAACTTGAGGCCGTTTCCTCCCGTCCTGTCCCTTGGGAGAAGGGAATGAGAGGCCCATGCACAGAGGCTGGGGATCTCCACCTCACTCATTGCACTACAGCTCTCAGAAACCCAGGGCACAGGAGTGTAAACCCAGTCTGGAAACCCAGTGTGTGACTGCACCAACCAAAGAGAAATCTGCTCTCTATTTCTGCCCCTCTCCCCTTAGATTGGGCTGCTCAAAATACTCTATAGCAGCAAAACCAGCACTGGGATGCTCAAAATACTCTTTAGCAGCAAAACCAGCACCGGGTTGCTCAAAATACTCTTTAGCAGCAAAACCAGCACCGGGATGCTCAAAATATTCTTTAGCAGCAAAACCAGCACTGGGATGCTCAAAATACTCTATAGCAGCAAAACCAAGGCCCCCAGCACTCTCGGGCTGTGGTGCAGGGGAGGCTCCAAACACCAATTCTGACCATCAGACCTGTGTAGATGTTTTACCAAGGTACCTAATTAGAGATTAATTAGATACCCGTCCCCCTGCGGCCCAAAGCCTCGTGGAAAAAGGCCAACCCAGTGCAGGCCAGCAGCTGAATCCTGGTAAAGCAGCAACACCCCCAGGTTTTACAGCCACAGCTCGGGACACAAAAGGGAATGGACAGTCTGAGCCTTTCCTTAACTCCACAGCACCCAGGATTCCCAGCCACCACCGGGCTCAGGGACTTCACCCCAAGACACCACCTGGGATCCCCAGAGGAGCAGCCAAGAACCCGTGGGAAGCACCCAGAAATTGCCACGTGAGAAGGGAGCACCAGGCCAGTTGGGAGCTTTGCACAGGGTGTGAGAAACAGAACGTGTGAAGTTTTATAAACCTCATTTTGCCGCTGCAAGAGCTTCGAATCACCTCAGCCTGCACCCAAGCAGCCCCAGAGCCGCCCACCCCTGTCCCCAGTGCGAGGCTTTAGCACCCAGCAGCACCCAGTCCTGCAAGGTGAGGGCTGAGACACGTCCCAGGGGTGCCCAGGACAGCACAGCCCCAGCCCAGCTCAGCCCCCAGCTCCCTTTGGCTGCTGCAGGGAAGGCAGAACCACCCAAAAACCGGCTCTGATTTACTTTCCTACCAGAGCCATGCAGCGCACGAGCTCCCGGCAGCTTTAGCGGCTCTCAAAAACACACCCCAGCACAAAAATCAGCTTTCAGGCAGACTCCAAAAAACAACCCACAAATAACTGCAAACGCTCCATAGCAAAATAACGAGCCCACCTGGATGTTCCTGTCCCCAGGGCTTCCCCTAAAACACCGAACTTCGCCCTCCTGAGAGCTGCCTCGCTCCTGACAAAGGGAATTGTGGGGTCCCTGCTCCCAGTCCCACCCATTCTGGAGGGGGTGGCACTGCCATCACCTGGGGGGGGCCTGGCTCTGGGGTGGGCTCGGCTGCAGCCCCAGCAGCCGCCTCTGAGAGGGGCCCGGTGGGGCTGCCCACAAACAAACACGGCCTGGGGAAAAGCAGGAGGATGTAAAAGCCCTTAAAAGCCTCCCAAACTGTGGCCCACTTCAGGAACCCCAGAGAAATCAATGCGGCTTAATGCTCCGTCGCTGATCATTGGATTTCACAAAAACA
>WBMY01005188.1:103857-114387 GCA_013397315.1 Donacobius atricapilla
GGGACCCTGGCACAGGGGGGATCCTGACACAGGGGGATCCTGGCACAGAGGGACCAGGGCACAGAGGGACCAGGGCACAGAGGGACCCTGGCACAAAAGGACTATGGCACAAAAGGACTATGGCACAAAGGGACCCTGGCAAAGGGGGGATCCTGACACAGGGGGATCCTGGCACAGAGGGACCAGGGCACAGAGGGACCCTGGCACAAAAGGACCATGGCACAAAAGGACTATGGCACAAAAGGACCATGGCACAAAAAGACCAGGGCACAAAGGGACCCTGGCACAAGGGGACCCTGGCACAAAGGGACCCTGGCACAAAGGGACCCTGGCACAGAGGGACCCTGGCACAAAGGGACCCTGGCACAGAGGGACCCTGGCACAAAGGGACCCTGGCACAGAGGGACCAGGGCACAAAAGGACCATGGCACAAGGGGACCCTGGCACAAGGGGACCCTGGCACAAAAGGACCATGGCACAAGGGGACCCTGGCACAAGGGGACCCTGGCACAAAAGGACCATGGCACAAGGGGACCCTGACACAAGGGGACCCTGGCACAAAGGGACCCCCGGCACAGGGACCCCACATGGGAGCAGGGACGGTGGCACTGCCATGCTGGGGCTCAGCGCTGGTTCCAGCGGGGCGCCGAGCCCCGCGCTGCCGCACGTCCCTGCCAAATTACACCCATGAAACTTTAACTACTCCTCCACAGGCCTGACCTTTCCAGCGAGCGAAATTCCACATCCAGAACTTCAGGAATGAGTCAGTTGTGCTGAGGAGTGAACTTTAAAAACACCCCCACGTCACCGTGCTGTTCCATGCAGTCCCACCCGGGCTGGGAGAAGCGGGCTGGAATTCGGGCCTGCCCCGGCTCAGGCAGGACATCATGGACGTGTCGTACAGGAAATTAAATTCATGATTCTGGATATTTAATAACAGAAAATTCACGTCCTGCCGCCGCCACATTTGTCACATCTGAGGCAAAAACAAACTACTGGGTGGAATGTTTTATTAAGATGACTTCGCCATGGTGAGAAATGATTAAGTCACTCTTAGAGCAAAGTAAGAGCATGGGACCTCATTCATTGTAACACTAATATTAATCACACAAATAATATAAGTGTCTTACAGTAATCCACATTCCCTTAAAATATACATTATATATCCTGGGGGCAAACAGCAGCACGAGGAACTTGGAATAAATCCCTCAAGCCATAGTGGCCAGCAGAAAGCCATTTGTATTCTGACAGATTAATGTATATTTTGTTATGCGTAACAAATGAAAATATTTACAGCACTATCAGAGAGAGCTCAAGAAAAATTAAGTCGCACTAATCAATGCATTTCAAGCATGAATTCAAGTTCTTTCCAAACCCTACAATGTCCCCCAAAAATCAGCACCAAACAAACAGGGGTGTTTCTATCAGTTTAACTGTGGGTGCTCATTATTGTTGTATTTAATCCTAACATTTTTACCTAAATTAAGTACTCTGACCAGGGGCAAGCACTGACCAAAGGCCAAAAATGGGGAAATCAGCTGCGGTTTGGAGCTGACCAGTTCGGAACTGACCTACCTGGAGGTCAGCAGGCAATTAATCAGCAATTGTCATCACAATTATGAAATTAAAAAATAATAAGAAATGGAGTTATAGTTTTAAAAAGTGGAGAAAACGAGCTCGGGGGGGCCCTTGTGGCTCTGCACAATCCCTGACAGGAGGGGACACCGGGGGGCCGGGCTCTGGGAACAGGGACGGGAGCAGAGGGAAGGGCCCCAGGCAGGGAGGTCAGGTTGGGCAGCGGGACAGGAGCTCCAGCTCCGTCCCTCGAGCTCTCTGCCACCTGCCAGGCAGGCCCCGAGCGCGGGGGGCTGCCAAGCCCCCGACCTGTGATTTGGGCAGTGCTGGAAGGGCTGCCTGGGCAGGTCCCCCAGGGCTGGCATCGCTCCCACGGAGCCCTGCCACACTCCCCTCTTGTATCTAAGGGAGGAGAGAACATTATCACTTCTAACACCACTAAAAATTGACTTTCCTTCTCCTTAACCTATTCATCCCCATCTCCTCCTCCCATTATTCCCAGGCAATTTTGTAAGATGACTATTATGCAAATGCTACAATAAAAATCTTATTTTCTGCTCCCTTTTCAGAGCCCTGCTCTGTTTACCTCCATTCTCTCTCTCTGATGGAGTTCTCCGATGGAAAGGAGAGAATAAATGTGCCCATTATTGACCCAAGTCTGAGGAAACTCAGCGGGAGGTCAACAACTGCAAAACAATTTGCAGATCCCTGCCCACCCAACCTCCCCATGCAGGGCTGGTGGGGCTCCCAAAGCTCCAGGGTTCCAGGCTCACTTTTCTCCCTGGACAAGTTCTGCCATTCCCACTGGGACTCCCAGGCTGGGTTTTCCCACTGCCCTCGGCCACCTGAGCTCTCCTCAGCCTCGCCCGAATGGAACCTGTGCCAGACCCGGGCTTTGTCCCCTCAAACCGGAGCTCCTGCCCAGAGCGGCCAGCTGAGGAGCGTTGCCTCCCCACCTCAGCAAGGCAGCAGAAATCAGTTTCTCATGGCAGTTGTGAGGTTCTTGCCACTGATCTCCAATCTGCAGGTCTCCCCAGGAGCGGCTGCTGCTCCGCGGCGCCTTCACGGGCTGCTGTGCCGTGGAAAAGGCAGAAACACCCCAGGAACAGCCCCACTCCGAGAGAGTTCTACCTGTGCTGCGCCCAGACCGTGATTACGGGTAATTACTATAGCTTAGGGTGCATTAATTAATGTAAGTGAATGCATTGGCCGGTTTTAAACTGCACTTTGTTTACACTCACCCCCAGCCTAAGGAACATTTCACCGGGCTGATCGTTCTGAGGTGGCCAGCACGGCCCCTCTGCAGGTGGAGCAGGTCCAGCCCCGCAAGCAGAGGGACTCGCTCTGTTTTCCCTGCCGCTCCCCGGCCTTGCGCTGGGTTTTCACCCCCACCAAACCCCGCCAGGGGCTGCGGTGCTCTGCCCAGAGCAGCCCAGGCGGCAGCAGGTCAGGAGGAATTGTGTGAGAAGCAGAGAGCCGTGAGCATGAGACACACAGAGGGTCAGCAGAAACTGGGGGCACAAGGGCTGCAAAGATTTTTTTGTCCCATGGACGCAGCATGACCGTGTTCCCCTAAGGAGAGGAGAGTTTTACATCGCCCAGACTCCCTGCCCTCTCCCCCAGAAAGAGCAAACACAGCAGCAGACGCCAGCCTGGGCAGGACTGTTGAAATCAGGCAGGGGATTTGGAATTTCCACAGGTCATGGGAGATGACCCCACTCCAGCTGGAGTTCTGCTCACCTCGTAGCCCCAGGAGGAGGAAACCCCAAACCCAGCACCCTCGGCAGCGTCAGGTCTGCTCAGAGGTTGGATTTGGTGATCCTGGAGCTCCTTCCCGACCTGAATGACTCTGAAATTCTGTTCCATGGACATCCCAGGACAGTCGGTGACAGCAGCTTCACCACCACTCCCTCCTCAGCAAGGCTCGGGAATTCCCATCCCCCAAGGTTTGGGATTCGGTTGGGATTTTTTCAGGGTTTGGGGAGGGGGGAGGTGTTTGTTTGTTTATTTGCTTCTTTTTCTTTTTTTAATTTTTTTTTTGTTTGCAGCCCAGAGTTGTTCCCATGAGAAGAACCCCAGGCCAGAGAACAAGAAGGATGGGACTTCCTTAACCTGGAGCTGGAATTGGACAATTAAACCCCAATATGCAAATGAACCAAAACTTATAAAGGTGTGAGACCTTGTGACCAGGCATCCATTTTGTGACCATTTTGTGGCCATTTTGGGTCGATTTTGGGTCCATTTTGTGCCCATTTTGGGTCCATTTTGTGACCATTTTGTGACCATTTTGTGACCATTTTTGGTCCACCTTGGGTGCAGCCCTGGCCAGGCCCTTGTCCTGCCCCAGGTGTACCTTAAAGGCCTTTCAATAAATCCCTGCTTTATTCTCCAGCTCTGTCCAGTCTCTGCTCCAGCTCAGCCCTCCCAAGACATCCATTTCTGGCCACCACGGAGGGACAGTGGAGCATCTGAAAGGCCCCTGGACCAGAGGAGGACCCAGCCCCACAGCAGGGCTGGGAGGCAGAGCCTGGGGCAGGCAGGGCAGAGCCGCGGGGATTTCAATTAGGAGCTGGTTTAGGGACACAAAATTGCATATTCCCTGTCCACGCCTTCCCGGCGCTCGCAGAGCAGCCCATTATTAAGCTATTAATCACCTCTCTCAATTAATTGTTCTAAAATGACCCAGGCTTTAGCGGTTGTGTTGCAATTGAAAAGCTCACTTATTTTTGGAAAGGTAAAGTTACAGGCAGTGGTAATTTGAGGGCGCCGAGCCATTAAGCCGCTGTTTGGAATCTCAATTACTCTGCGGAAGGATAATTACAAATAAAACAAACTTGTGATCCCACATCAGTGAGAACACTTCTTCCCTGCTTTATGGAATATACAAGCAGTTTTTCATCCACTGGATTTAATTTCCACATGAAAAATTGACCTTAACAGTATGAAGTATGGCTACAAGTAAAAACTGTGTTTTCATTGAAGAGAATAAATGCATTTCCTGAACGCTGGCTGTTACAGCTAATTGATTTATTGGCTCTCCATATAGTGCACTATTGTCTTTGCACTCATGGGACAGGGAAGCTCTTGAGAACAGAACTAAATTCTGCCACAGCAACCTGACAGCTGAAGAGGGTTGGGTTCTATTCTTTTAATATAATGTGCAAGTGTCTCGGAGCTGGAAGGAATCCGCCCTGGACTGGCACAAATTACCCGGACCCGTGGCTTCCTGGAGGATTTTTTTAATCCTATAATATTACTGGGAAGCTGACAGCACTGGGAGCAGGTAATTTTCTTTTAATCAGATCGGTTTTACTGTGAAACGTTTATGTTCAAGCAAATGCAAAATACTACTGAAAGAAAAGAGATGGGAAACTCCCTTTTTTTTATTTTCCTTTAAGGCCAGCAGTCAAAAATTCAGTAGGAAATAAAGGCCCAGCGAAAGTATTTCTCCCTGATAACGAAAACAATTTTAAAATTCATGAAATAGCCAAATATTTGTTATTAGCCCTTGCTTTTAGGTTTTATGCAAATGAGTGTCCATAAGATGAAAGCGAGCGCTTGGTAGCAGGTGGGAGCAAACTCACATAATCATACCAATAAAAAAGCCCTGAGGAAAAACAAACCAAAATGAAAAATCAATACAGGATGTTGTTCTCCAGATATACTATTAAAATATAGTATTCCACAGCTGCACCGTTGTCCTAAATAACGGATGAGCCTCTCACTGGGAGAAAAGCTGAGGCTCAGACTCTCCCGTGGATAAAAATCCCACTGGGGCTGAAGGGATCCGTGTGGACACGCGGGGAAGCACAGCCAGGGGATGGTGACGGGTTTTGCAAGGAAAGGTTCCCAAATGGGCAGGAACCAAAGCTGAGATTTCCCAGTAAAAGCTCCCCTGTACCATTGGGTTTTACAGCATCAATGAAAAACACCCCAAAGTTTCCTGAGATCTCCCATCTGCTGCAAAAGTGAAAACCCAGAGCACAAATCTGGCAAGAAATGGGATTATATCCCATATTTCTGTAAGGATCCTCCTGTTCCAGTAACTAGCTACTTGGCTAGAAATTGAATTTTTCTCTTCCTTATTTTTGTCTTAGTTTGGGTCTTATTGCTGACTGCAAGCACAAATGATACTGAGTGTAAATTCCATGGATTAAGCAGGAAAATCCTTCGGGAGATGGAAAAACACCCCTTTCCCAGGTAAGCACAGGTTTCTCCCTAAGCCAGCTGAGAAGTCAACTCCTCAGTTATTGGAGGTGAGGCTGAAAGCCACCACCAGCTCTTCATTAAGAGAGAAAGAAAAAAAAAAAAAAAAAAAGTGACATATTTATCACCTCTCCCTGTGAGCAAATCACTACAAAACCCCAAAATGTCTCAATTTCCTGATTTTCTTAGTTTGTTCTGGGTGCAATCCTCTGCTCTCGTGCTGCTGGCTCCAAACTGGCTTCCTGCACCTGCCGGGGCAGAGCCACCGCCCCCGAGAAGGAGAGAGGAGGAGGCTCAGAGAACAAAGCCAGCCTGAAGAAGTCACATTTTATAGGCAAGGGGAGAGTTCAGCAAAAGGGACAGAGATTGGTAACTGTAATCACAACAGCAAACGCAGGGGCTGGCTCAGGAGTTAAACTGGGCATGTAAGAACAGGAGGGGAGAAGGGAGAAGGCGGATTTTCAGTCGGAAGGACCTTTAACGTAATATTCCTTTAGAATGTGAACAGCTTTAAGTAACTTCGTCCTGGCACAGCCAGAGCATCATGAGAGCCATTTAGCAAAGCCTGCGTTTTCAGCTCCCAGAGCTTTCCATGCACAATTCCATGGGTAACAACACGAAACCGGGATGACCAAAACCTGCCTGGGGAGGTCTCGAGGACCATCCCCTCCTGCATTTTCCTCTGCTGCCCCATTCCATTTCTGCCCATTCCTGGGGCTCCCTCCAGCTGCCCCCTCCCTGCGGGGTCACCTGCCAGTGACCTGGAATAATTCCTGCATTCCAGGCCATCGGCTCCTCCAGCACCGCCGGTCCTGGAACCAGACTCATTTACACTCATTTGATGGGATCACTGAATGCAGACTGGGGTGGGTGGGAAGGGACCTTAAATCCCATCCCATCCCATCCCATTGATCCCATTCTATCCCATCCGATTGATGCCATCCCATCCCATCCCATCCCATCCCATCCCATCCCATCCCATCAATCCCATCCCATCCCATCCCATCCCATCCCATCCCATCCCATCCCATCCCATTCCATCCCATCCCATCCCATGATCCCATCCCACCTCCCACTGCCCCAGGCTGCTCCAAGCCCCAATGTCCAACCCAGCCTTGGACCCTCGCAGGGATCCCGGATCCACACGTCCCTTCCTGTTTGGGATTTGGAGGCAGTGAGGGGATGTTGCGAAGTCAGGCCTGGCCAGGCTGGGTTTGTCTGGGCTGTGCTGGTGGCTCTGGGAACATCTCCCCATCCCCTGGGGCCGGTGCCGCCGCTCAGCCGCGGTGACAAATTGCCAGGGGAGCGTGCGGGGAGAGGCAGCAAATTAGGGAATGAATAATTAAACTCGGAGAGAAAAGGTGAGCAGATCGGGAGGGAAGGCAAAGAAAGGGCTGAGTTACAGGAGCCCGGAGCCAGCACCCTGCAGGTGTTCCGAAGGAGAGGTGCTGAGGAGGGCTGGGAGCAGCCAGCACCTGCCCAGGCCATCCACGAATCCGAACTTCCAAGGAAACAGGGAAGTGGCACAAGCAGAGGAGCAGTTCCAGCCTCCCGCCCGCTTTCCCCAGAGCTCCCACGGCCCCCAGTTCCAAAGCCAAGCCCCATTTCTGCTGCACTGGGGTCCCTTCCCCTCCCTTCCTGCTGCCACCTCCAGCCCCACAGTCTGGGCACGGCAGTGCCACCAAACCGGGCAGGATTCTGGTGCCAGCCCTCGCCGCAGCACTCAGCACACAGGGTTTCCTCCACAAACCACCTCTTCTTTCAACTCCTAATTCTTTAAACCATCAGCATTTAATCAAACCCAAGTTCTAAAACCCTGCCTCTTATCACAGCCAGTGCTTATAATCCTTTTTTCCAGACTAGATGTTCCCAAATCATGTTACATCTTTCATCCTCCTTGTGATTAATTTCAAGGTCTTTACTGAGTCAAATGAGATATTTTTTTAAATCTCTCTGTTTTAGTTTTTCCAGCTTTTAGTCAATTCTGGCAGTTCAGAGCAGCCATCAAAATTACACGAGCGTTTTGTGCTCAGCCACTTCAGTGACTCCCAGGTTTAGGAGAATCCCATAAAGGCAACCATCTTATTATTTTAATGCATGCAATAATTTAAGTGATAACAACTGCGAAAGTCAGGCTGTTTTGTTTTATGGATTATCAACAGCCTTATGACCTTGAAAATAGTCGAGTTGACTCACTAATTTTAACAATTTAGCAAAATAGCACATGCAGCATAATGTTATCAACTTTGATGTGTGAAAGAGCAGAGATCTCCAAAGAGATGAATCTCCTTCCCAGACCCACTCTGCAGCACTGGGGAGCTTCAGGCTGGGGAACCAAGGAGAAGGGGAATTATTTGAGGGGAAAAGGGAAGGGGAATTATTTGAGGGGAAAAGGGAAGGGGAATTATTTGAGGGGAAAAGGGAAGGGGAATTATTTGAGGGGAAAAGGGAAGGGGAATTATTTGAGGGGAAAAGGGAAGGGGAATTATTTGAGGGGAAAAGGGAAGGGGAATTATTTGAGGGGAAAAGGGAAGGGGAATTATTTGAGGGGAAAAGGGAAGGGGAATTATTTGAGGGGAAAAGGGAAGGGGAATTATTTGAGGGGAAAAGGGAAGGGGAATTATTTGAGGGGAAAAGGGAAGGGGAATTATTTGAAGGGAAAAAAAGAAGGGGAATTATTTGGGGGGAAAGAGAAGGGGAATTATTTGAGGGATAAAAAGGAGGGGAATTATTTGAGAGGAAAAAGGAGGGGAATTATTTGAGGGAAAAGAGAAGGGGAATTATTTGAGGGATAAAAAAGGAGGGGAATTATTTGAGGGATAAAAAAGGAGAGGAATTATTTGGGGGGAAAGAGAAAGGGAATTATTTGAGGGGAAAAGGGAAGGGGAATTATTTGAAGGGAAAAAAAGAAGGGGAATTATTTGAGGGGAAAGAGAAAGGGAATCAATTATCTGAGGGGAAAGAGAAAGGGAATTATCTGAGCTGTAAATACTCCACGTTAAAAACTTTCCAGCGTCTGTTTTGTTCTGCTGCAATGCAGAGTGAAGTTCTCCGAGGCACAAATGACAGGAGCAGCCCCGACCCCCCTTGAATTCCTGCCTGGGAAAGGTGGGAGCAGCGCAAAGGTAAAGAGGAGGCACAGCCAACCTCTGGTGACCAAAGGTGCACTCGAGCTGTTATTTCGCATTCCATACTCTTCAAAGAGCAATATAAACAGAATTATTTATGCCCAGCAAAATGTTGCTTAATTACTTATGCACCACTGTTTGCTTGTATTTTAAGCTCTCTCTACCACCCACAGGCAGACGTTAAACAGCTGCTAAAAGCGAGCTTTAGTCTTGCCTGTTTGAAATTAGCATACTTGAGCTTTGAAAAAACTTTGTTGCCAATTTACATATGCATAGAGACTGATATTTAGACTCACCATATGATATGTCCCTCAAGAGCTTTTCTTATTGCCTCCATCCTCAGGTCTCAACCTAGAGACTGTAAATCTAGCAGGTGATTAATTCTATACCCTTGAGAAACTAGCAATTAGCACTTGCAACCAGTAAAAAATTGTCATTTCAAACCCCTGTTTACTATGCCCATGTATTTTCTATGAACTCACAGTTAACTCCAAACAGAAATAGATGGCAATAGATTTGCAGTCACTCCTGTCTCTTTATATAAAAATATATTATAGCTTCCAGCTAATCAACCTATTAAACACACTGGAAAAAAAAAAAAAAGAAGAGGAAATAATTGGCATTCCTTCTTTTATATATAAATATATATAAAATGGGAAGATGCAGCAAGCATGAAAACATTCTACATGATGTTTTATGTTCCCAGACCTTAATCAGCTCATTTCAACATGATGACTTTGTAGGGTTTACCTGTTTTGTGTCAATTCTTATCTCTGATAGCCGAAATTACTGCACTTCCAGATGTTCTTATGCATTATTGAGGTCTTCTGCAGTAGATGCTGGAAAAGGTAAGATAAGGTTTTATTTCTTTGTAGTAGTCACAACACCCAGATCAAAGGCAGGAAAGTGCAGTGCTTAGTATTGAAAACTATGATGAACTTCACATTTATTTTCAAGTAGAAAATCTGTCATAAACCTGCTCATCAATCTTCAGTCACTGTTTCAAGTGTAATCCACTGGAGCAGGGCGCAGGAGTCTAAAGACTTGGGGGTGCTGCTCCTAAAAACTCACTCAGTGCGTGTGCTGGGCAGGGTGTGCCTGGCAGGGACACCCAAAATCTGCCTCTGGGGGGCTGTGGGAGAGGGGGGCCGAGGGCCGGCGCTGCCCTGGGGCGCCCGTGCCACGGCCAGGCTGGTCCGAGGAAATACAACACAAAAACCTGCCCGCTCCAAGCAGAAATTGGTTATCCCGCACCCGGAGAGGCAGGAAAATGGGGGGCCTTGTTCAGAGTATTTCCACTGAACCAGCTGCAGGAAATAAATCAGAACTGGGAGATTTGCGCCTAGATTGAGATCTGCTAATAATGGGTGTAAACCTAGGCGCAGGTGTAAAGCTGCCACTCCCAGATTTAATTCTACCAAAATCAGATTTCCTGGATTTACCAGAATCAGTAGATTTCCTAGATTTACCAGAATCAGATTTCCTAGATATACCAAAATCAGATTTCCTGGATTTACCAGAATCAGATTTCCTAGATTTACCAAAATCAGATTTCCTGGATTTATCAGAATCAGTAGATTTCTTGGATTTACCAAAACTAGATTTCCTGGATTTACCAGAA
>WBMY01005190.1:0-10108 GCA_013397315.1 Donacobius atricapilla
TAGCTAAAACTAACTCAAAAGCATGGATCTGTGTCCCGATGCAGTCTGTCCGAGCCTCAGCGAAACAAACCATCCAGGAGAAGAATGCAGAGGAGTAAAATAGTTTTTCAAAACAAACTGTGAGCTTCTTCTTTCCCTGTTTTGCTCTGAGAATCACTCTTAAAGGTACAGAACACAATATACAGAACAGACAACTGGGGATACAAGCATCATAAAGTCACTCTAGGACACCTTTCCAAGAGCACTCTGGCTTGAACTCACTCATCTTAAGATTTTCAAATCCCATTGACAATTATTTTTCTGAGCTCTAAAATGTCTTGTTCCTCAGGTTACAGCACAGTCAGTCTCTCCTCCTTGCTCAGACCCTGTCCCTTCTGATGCCACAGTTTACTCTCTTACAGGTTAGTCTGCTTGCAATGTGCCTCCAGGCAGAGCTCTTCTGTATCTTTCTACCTGTCACTGTAAAATACACTGAGTGCAACTAATTACTGAAAAATGTCTGTTAGTCAACTGAAGCACCAACAGACATGCTACATTCATTAAATCCTCTTTAAGGGTCACCTATGACCTTGGTGTTTAAACTGCAATTAACTTAAAATAGTGGGGAGGGTGAGAATATGGGGTAAGAATAGTGGTTAAAAACAGGGAGCTGTCTCAGACTTTGCCCATTCCTAACCACAGCCAATGAGAAATCCTACCAGAGAAGAATAAGCAAAGGGTTACACGGTGATACCCCTCTCACAAACAGTCCCAGCTCCCAGCAATATGGAAAGGCTCTCTGAGTCCAGGGCTGTATCTCTTCGTTTATCTTTGAAGTATTATGGCATGGATTCATGAGATCACTTTTTGAACCCAGGTACATTTTTGGCATCCAAAAGGAACTGCTTTCTGCCATACTCAGTAAAGATTTTCCCAAAACACACTCTCAGGTTACCTAGTCATTCAAAGAAAAAGCTGTGAGACACACACTTCCCCAGCTCATCTTTTAACCAAAGCCTCATCTCTGCCTCTTTTGGTTGCTCTCTGAAGCTAAGCTAGCACCAGCTGCTGGAGGCAAGGAAAAGCAAATGAAATATTGACGGCATCAATATCTGTGATGCTGGTATCTTCTGAGAAGGCTTGAGATATCCCAAGGTCAACATTTCGTCTGAGACTCATTACTGGATGTTTAGGTGTTTCTCTTCCACACTTTCTCTAGTGACTAACACCTAAGATGCCTGCCTCATGGAGTTATCAGTCTTGTTTAGCAACACTGTTAGACTGCAGCAATGTAGCCCTCACTTTACAACAGTTAACTATCGTGAGTCATAAAGGATGACCTAAGCTTACAATTTTTCAGTCTGTTTGAAATAGAAGCCCCCTACAACAGCAGAGCAGTATCATGCTAGGCAACTGGTTCATTGCTAAGTTGGAGGAATGAAGGCCAAAACCCAAAGCCGCATTTTGCTACATCTTTTTGGTCTTCAAACTTTCCCAGCCTGCTAGGCCCTGTTTTTATTATGAGATATAGCAAGGTCACAGCTTGAGGTATTAAGAGTTTCAGGCCCTCAGCTATCAATATTTAGCCAAATAAAAGCTAATCATGCTTTTTTTAGGGAAAAAAATTCTACATTGATAGATATTTATAAGGGGTTTACAGGGTTTAAGCTGTGGTTGTATGAAAAACTCAAATAGATTTGAGTGGAAGAGCCTAACAGAAGGTTCCAAAAAAAGAACGTGATTGAAAGCATCCTGAAAAATAAATTTACAGAATGAGGCTGATGTAGCCCAGCTGGAAGAGAAGTGCACATACATAAAATGTGTGGAAGATGAGAAGAATTTTAAAGTCATCTCAAATGTGAAAGCAAATCAATGCTTCCAACTTAAAAATTACAACATCCAACTTCTGTGATGAAATGCATTGGGCTTTGATTCTGGAGTGCTCTCTCTCTTATACCATTGGTAGTTGTGAGTAACCAGTCTGTACATTTGCACCCAAGCTTTCCATACCACAGCATAGGATGGAATGATTTGGCAGTATCTGCCTTTTCCCAAATACCCAAAGAGAGGAAAAAAAAAAGAGAGCAAGGGGAAAAAGAAATAAAAACAAAATGCAAATTACTTTGTGGCAGAACCACTCTAAACACCTGAGCCAGATTCAGAGGATTAGCGTTACAAGTAATACAAAAATATATAAAATAAATGATCACCCTAAGCCCTGACTGTCCTGCAAAGAGTCTATGGAACAAACAGGTGTGACATCCCAAAGGCAAGACAGGAGGGCAACACAAAGATCAGAAACCAAAAGAAAAATTGTTAAGTGTCTTCCCAGCTTCACATCAGATTACTGCTTTACAGCTGAGAATTCAGTTCAGATTTTTGAACTCCCAGGCCAGGGCTTCAAATATACAACATTTCCTCTTAGGGAAACAACTACAGTTTCAAGCAAAACATGCCAAGTTTGGTGGTGGTGGTGTAAGGGCCAGGTTTTTTTCAGTTCTCTGGTTTATTTAAACAACAAACTGGGTGGTCAGGAGTGCCTGCCATACGCTTGCTGCTTCACAAAGGAGCAGCTAATGGTGGCAGCTAACAAAGCAATCCCTTCAGTTCGAACAGTATGGTTGCCTTGGAGATCAAACATCGAAATTTCTTTACTGGAGATGCTAACTACCCAGACATGTTTGGCATTGCATTTGTTAAACAAGGGTTGCTTGGAACACTGTTTCATAGTGGGGCCATGAAAGAACCACTGAACACTTTGGAGTCTATTTTTATATTGCAGAAGACCAGGCAAAGGATCAGACCAGACCTGAAGTCACCCTAAGCATGGAGACAAGCAGTAACTTCCTATCTTTAAACATTCAATGATGAAATTTCAGTGCTTCCAAAATCATTTATACAGCATGGAAACTGCTTAAGAGGAGAAAAATATGATTATTTCTTCATTTCCTCATTAGAAGGTAACTTCTTTGTGTAAAAAAAATAAAAATTAAGAATCAATATTAAAACCTAAGCATTTACCTGCATCTCTTGGTGTTTTTACTGGCTTCCTTTTGGGTTTTGGGGGTAAAGGGGGAAAGGGATTGTGGGGTTTTTTTCAGGATGGGGAGATTAATGAGGGCAGTATTGTAGTGATATGATACTATTTCTAAAAGTTTAAATTTCTATGAACCTCAAGGTCACACTCCACTCATCATCCTTCACAGGAATATTTTCCTTCTCTAGATGACTCATATCAGAATTTTTATCATCTTAAACCATTTACAATAGAGACATTGCAAGAGGTTAAGAGTGCAGTCTAGCATTCAAAGAATGAAAACAATTTCAAATGATTGAGTAAAATTAACAAGCCACTGAAGTGGCAAATGATGTCAATTTATTAAGTTTAGCCCAAACTAGAAGAGACCATTATGAAATTCAGAAACACATAAAGATGGAAAAGACAGCTGGGACACATGAAGTTTATTTTGATAAAGCTAGGACAATAACCACTTCAGAGGAATAATTTCATTTATATGGTTGGGTACCACTCAAGAAAGATAAAGAACAGGGCAGCAATATGGATACTCCAGGCAGACCCACCTCCCATATTATGCAAGGCAGTAACCTGAAATAAAGACACTTGAATTAAATGCTGAGATTCTGTTAGATATTAAGAGAACAGATGTTTTTTATCTTTTGTGAGCCAATCTGCTCCTCAAAGTGTAACAGATCTCTCTATGAGTCCACATTTTTATTCTAAAACCTGGTTAATACAGTCTTCTAGCTGAAGGGTTGGTCAAGGCTTCCCTGGTGAAGAGTGTGCTATGGGTCTGGCTCTGGGACAGAGAGAAAGTAGTCCCACCTCAATCGTGTATGGAAGGGGAAGTTTTGGTTCACACCTAATTTCATGTGATTCTTACAAATTTTCTGCATTACTTGGTAAAATACTTTTATATATCCAAGAGCGTTCAACCCTGTCAATCATCCTTACATATACGGTCTTTACCAGAGAAGGATAAATTTTTAGGGCCGTGCATCACATCAGCCAAGAAAAGCACTAGAAACCCTGGTAAAAATAAAATCATACAACGATATGGTTACTAGGTATGACTATATTGACTCAGAACTTGCAAAACTACACTAAACATCCACTGAAGCCCAACATAACAAAATATTTGGAATGTCTCACAAAGAGGAAAAACCCCAGAAACATCTCCAAGTTGTGAGTTGAAACTCTGGAATAAGGCCAAGGTCTGCCTTTCCTGTGGTCATTTTCATGTCTGCTGCACTGTCGCCCTGATTTTTTCAGCCTTCTCTTCTGTTTCACAGTTTCACGTTTTGGGTTCTTTCTCACGCTCTGGTCTCTAAACACCAGCAAATGTTTATCATAACTTCAAAGTAGTTTTCACTCTTTGTCTTAAGAGTCATGGACAGTTAGCTGATGGACAGTTGTCTTGACCAATGAGATGGGGAGAGGTGGCAACCTTCTCCCCCAGTCCCTAGCCTTTGTAGAAATACTATATAATGGAGTCAGACTTTTAAGTGAAGTAGTTTTAGTTCATACCTTCTGATCAAAGTGGGAGTGTATGTTTGTGTGTGTGTGTGACGAGCTGCGTCACTACACTATGTCTGAAATGCCAGGTGCATGATCCAGGGGCATTGCATGTGACATGGGCCTCAAGAGCAGAATATGCAACAAATTGGCCCATCTTTGTATTCCTGGTCACTGAAATCCACGCTGCTGCAGCTCTGTAGCAATAAATTTGCCTACACCAGAGGTCACTGCTGCAGTTTATCTATTATTTTGCTTACCCATTGACAGCTAGACAAAAATTCTCCAGCACTCTTCCCTCTTCTTTCCATGGCAAAGACAACCTGGTCCTTCGCTTTTGGTACAACAAAACTGAGACTAAAGTACATGTGCTGCACTAAAAGTGCAATTTCTCAGCAAAAATGTTGTTTGCTATAGAACAGCAATGATTTTTCCTTACTGTTCATGACGCCTGCCCACCAACCACCAAGTACAACCACTTTGTCACAGTACTCAGCAAAAGCCATTTCAGACTAGCGTAATTCTTTCCACTGACGCTTTGAATCAACCTCCCCACAGAAGCATTTAAGAGACAAGCCTTCACATGTACAGTAAATATTGCTTTACTCTTATGCAGATGTTCAACATCTACTCCTTTCAGCTCAACAAAATAGGTGACAACAATTCAACAGTGGTCATTGCTAACAAGAAAAAGATAATGGCACTTAATTCTGACACAGTCCGAACACAAACCTCAGATAGCCCCTCGCACTAGCATTCTCATACCATGCCATCTGCCTTCTATACTCCACAGACTGTTCTCCAAATTGTTAAACAATGACAAAAATGGCAAGAGAGATACAATATTGAATTCATGAACATATCACTTCCAATAAAGCAGGTTTTACCCCCATGCCCATGAAATTTTCAAAAGATAAGGTGTAAAATGTGACAGGCTCCAAACACAAGGTAAATTTTATGGAAGTTTCAAACATGAAAAATAAATAGATTATTATAATGCTACCACTAAGCTCTTCAGGGAAAGTAATATAAACTATTTTAAACGAACATCTTTCACAGCTGTTGAGTTGTTTGCTGGGGTTCTGATCCAACTACTACTACAACTCTCAATAGAAAGGCTATGATGACTTTCCATGTGGATTGGCTTCCATCTTAAAAGCAGGTTGGAATACCCAGTTGTAACACAAGAACACAAGTCTGATGATTATGGATATCTGTCAGATCACATTTCAGTAAAGCTGAAGAGAATTAGGATGTAGATGCATAAGACTTCTACACCTTTTATCCCATGCACAGCAAACAGAAAAAACAGGAACACTCAACAGAGTTGTTACCAAAAAATTCAGTAAAACAAGAAACTCTTTAAAACAGAGTTGTTACCAAAAAATTCAGTAAAACAAGAAACTCTTTAAAACCAATGTAGCATTGAAAAGCAAGCATTCTTTATTTGGCTAGATGCACAAGGGGATAGCTCCTCCTAAAGTCATGCATGCTGAGTACAGGAAAGTTTCTGTTTATATACTGTATTTTACATACATATTCATTGATGTCCCAAATAAACTTATGGGGCAATATTTTCCCCAGAATCATTAACGTATTTCCCCTCCCCTTTATGCAGGAGTTCTTCTGTCCTAGGGATCTCTTTAATGGTCCCTAGTGATCAGGGACCCCAACGTTACAGCCGACCTACTAAGTTACCAGGGCACTGGGGCTGGTGAACTTCCAGTTCTATTTCTTACACCATGGGTATTCTGCAGTTCCATAGGCCAGTGGTTTCTGAAGAAAAAACATTGTGTTAACTCACCAGGTGCAGAAAATTTATCATCTGGTAAAAAAATTGCACCCTGCTCGCTTTAATCTCTTTTCACTTAATTAGACCTCGTATATGCCCCCAAGTTGAGTTCAGATTTGCAGCTGAAAATTAGGGGTTTGTTTTTTTGGTTTTTGGCTTTTTTTTATTTGACTGCAAGGGGTGAGGGGGGAGTGAAAAATGGGGTTTTGACTGTACCACTTCTCTATTCCAGTCCTTTGGCTAAAATTCAAGCTGGTTCACTTGATAAACAGAATACTGGAAACAGATTGGTTCATCATTACCAACTGGGCATTTTTCCTTCTTAATATGTAAATAATACCAGACAACAGGATTGAGTGGGATTCCTTTGGCTAAATGTTGACATCTGTAATACAGAGACTCGTCTCTCTCAAAAGACTGAATGAAAGACTGTTTTATTAAGTGCTACTGACTTAGGAGTTCTGATGTTTTGTCTCTTTGCATTGTTTCGTGGAAAAGTAGATTGTTGCTAGGGAGGAGGGGGATATCTTTAAAAAAGTTTCACAGTTGTTGTTTTTTCTGCTTACCCTTTAGTGTATGTTAATAAATCTAACTGTTTCTGTTTTTAAGTTGAACCTGTTTTGCCTTTCTTTTAATCTTATTCCACTAAAATGAAAATTCAGTGAATGTGATAACCACTACATTTTTGGTGTTTCCGCCCTGTTATGAATTTTAACCTATTACAACGTGCAACTTAGACAGAAGACGTCAATAACTTGACAATAAAGACAGATTAGAAGATCCTCTGGTGAAACTTTCGCAACGCTGAAGGTGCTACATTATGTTTTTAGTGGAATTTGATCAGATAAATCTCTCACAAGCAGTACTACAGAGCTATTGCTTAAGAATCAATTGATTAAATATGTTCTACACAGCTTTTACAATAATTCCTTCCAAAAATTGCTCTTTTGAAGCTGTAGAATTCATGCGCAGCAATACAAATATTAACACAAGATGAAAACAAATGGCATAATACGCTGAACGAGTGAGAGGATACCTATGGATGAAATAAACCCTCAAATCAAGATTGCACATATTCCTAGAATTTGACTACTTCACTGCTTTGAGGATAGCTTTCATAAGTACACTTTTTCAATTATGACCACTTCTTCCAAGCAAAAGTGACCACTGAAAGCAAGCATAGTGGTCAGTTGGTGACATAAATATTTGATGGGAGAAAAGACCAGTGTAAAGTCACAACAATCTAATTTGCCCAATGCATCAAACCTATAAAAGCATCTAGAATAAAGTCAGGAAACAAGCTTAAGCATACGTCATCAGCCAAAGTTATTGTGGGCAAGGGGAAAATAATTTTGAATTCCTGGAAAATACCCATTTCAAATCTCCAGAGAACAGCTAATGCAGGACAAAATACTACACATTACCGTAGTATTAATACAAGATACTAAACATTGCCTAAAGTAACTAGGATTCCCGGAGAGGTCATAGAGCTCTATAAAGTGAATTGAGAAATAAAAATAACAAACTAGAAGTCTATGACCAGGGATTTAACTTCCAATCACCAGCACAGCCATACCAACTACCCTGTTGCTTATGTAAGTGCCGGTGGGTATGTGAGGGAGAGGGTAACATGACAGAGTATGCACCTTTCCTCAATTTCTGGACCCTAGGAGTTCAAGATTAATTCAGTTCGAAACCTGAAGTTATTCAGTGCGTATCTCCTTATGAGAGAAAGGGGAAAAAAGCATTTTGTGCCAAAGAAGCTCTATGCTGCAACCTATTAGTCCCACATTTCTTCAAATGTATTGACACGCACTTCTGGTATGAACTAGGGCACTGGATTAGCGTTATGTGTTGCCACCCAAACTAAACACAGCACGTGTTAGAGTCTCCAGGAAGACTCTTTTCTGACTAAGAGGAGGTTATAGGCTTGGAACATACTCAGAAGCCACAGCCAGCAAGATCAATTGTTTTCTCTTTAGCCTAGAGAATTTTCTATCGGAATTTCCTTTCAGTGTTCCCTGATGACGTGCCCTGGTCATTCCTTCCTAAAGGCAGCAAAATGAAAGGGTAATAATTTTAGGCACTCCCCAGTTTGGACACGATAAGGTGACTGTGTGCATGTGTGTCTGTGTGTTGTGTGTTTGTGTTCAAGATTAGTGCACATGCTGATATTCTTCAATGTGTCGCTAAACAAGAAAACCACTAAAATAAATAAGCTGTTCTCTACTGCATTTTTCTGCAGCCAAACTCTACTCCTTAAGTGTATTCCCTTTAAATATAAATTTGTCCCAAAGAAGCAAATAATAAACTTTCACAGCACAATTTGCTATCATGTATTTAGTTTATATAACTCTACAAAAAATCATGTTAGAAAGCTTCAAAAACAGTAGTGTTGCCCTCTCTGCTGCTTCTTTCCATCTGAGAAAAACTCTTCGGTTAACCAGGAGTGCCAGAGAAAGCAAAAATATTGTTATCCATCACTACTTGCCTTTTAAATTTTTTTTTCCTAGCGCAAAGCTAGCTTTTATCTCTGTTTGGCCATTCACTTCCTAAAGTGCCATCACTGGGAAATGTAGTTCCTTCTTTCAGATAGAAGTCCCATGGACCGCCTCACAAAACTGTGGACTGTGGTATCAAAGAATTACGGAAAGGCTTGGGATGAAAGGAACCCTAAAGATCATCTAATTCCAACCTCACATACCCCACAGGCAGGGACGATTTTCATTAGATCAGGTTGCTCAAAGCCCCATCCAGCCTGGCCTTGAACACTTCCATCCACAACTTCTCTGACCAACCTGTTCCATTGCATCACCACCCTCTGAATAAAGATCTTCCTAACCTCTAATCTAAACCTACTATCTATTAGTTTTAAAAAAGGTCACTCTTTTTTTAAGTCCCCTTCAAGGCCTGGAAGGCTGCAATGAGGTCTCCCTGGAGCCATCTCTTCTCTAGGTTGAACAAACCCAAACCTTTCAGCCTGTCTTTGTAGGAGAGGTGCTCCAGCCCTCTGATCAACTTCTACCCCCAAAGTGCCACACTCTGTCCAGGCCTAGATCTGCCTCTCCTGAGTCTCCAAAAGATTTTATCTGCAAATGAAATCTCTTTTTGAGAAACTACAGTATCAGACAGAAATACGTCAGTGGGCAGATGGCAAAGCCAGGCATATGTCTGCGACTGAATATCTAAAAGCAGCAGTGAAGTGTCATGCTTCATTAAGAGTCTGCACGCAGTAAAAATAAATCTCAGCTGTGCCAAAACTTGAGAAATGTGCTTTTTTGAGGTACTCTGCTTGAAAAATAAATCATGTTTCTTTGCCATAACAGAAGATATGAAGGGGACAAGTTCATCAGAGGGCTCAAGATTAAAGATTTGTACCCTTCTAGGGTTTAGCACAGTACGCTACAGTTTAAAAAAGGGAGGCAAAGCAGAATTTAATCAGCTACTGTGCTGTAAGTCTACTAATTGAGCCTCATTCAAAATGCCATTGATTTCATTTGGGGACTACAAAATCTTTACTTGGATTCACAAATATGATTAGCCAGGCACTTTGACAGCTACTTCACCACAGCAACCAAGTTTCTGCCGGGGCCATAAACAACGTATTTGGCCTTTTTGATACGTAATGGCAAAAGTCAAAGAGCAACAGTGAATTTCTATAAAATCAATTACCTTGCTAAGACTTTATATTGGACTCTTTTTTTTCATAGATTTTATGAGCAGAAAACATTCAAAGACACTCTCCAACTATAAAGAAGGACATAGTTGCTCACCCAATTTATATCACCTAACAGTGGGGGGGG
>WBMY01005190.1:10148-63898 GCA_013397315.1 Donacobius atricapilla
GTTTCTGGACAAAACCTCTACCCTGCAGCTCACAGCTGAAAACCTCCAAATGGCCTCAAGACACAAGCACCTTTGGGCTACCACACAGCTCTCTAGCTACACTGTCCAGTAAAAAGCTCCCAAACAGTACAAGTATCTGATACAATTTGTTTTCCCACTTAGCTGCACTACTAGCCCTTACAGATCTCACAGCACTTAACTACCTGCAGCATGTCATCCCCCCACCCCAGCCCATGAAATTAGGCATATTAGGCACCGTGACTTTGGTTGTATTGTGCAGGACAGTTTTTAACTGGACTATAAGCTGACCCCTGAAAGATAATCTTCGTTATTCTTGGTGAACCTTGTAAAAAACTTTGAAAAAGCCAAAGATAACTACATGATCATTAACAGTATCTTTAAATCTTGATACAGTTAATGCTTAGCTCAAAGATGTCACTGACTCCTAACACTCCTTCTTGTACTGCTACATCTATTTACTTAAGAGGTGATGAAAAGAGTTATGCAGCTGACCACTGTTCTTCGCTTGCCATAAGAGCTGTGCAGGAAAAAATGCAGCTTCTCCTCTCCCTGGCTTATTTTTCAAGGTGAGACATCAGCTCTACTCAGTGTCAGACAGAATTTATCCAAAAAGATATGACTGATCACTTTACAGAATAAGGCAACAGAAAACACTAGTTACTTATTTTTATTTGTATTTACATATTAAAACATATTTATTTTGCTCTGCTGGAGGGGAGGCAGGCTCTCCTAATAGATTATCAATGGATTTTGCACAGTTTTGGAAAATGGAACTGTTCTGGAAAGCATGATTCTTGTAACTAAACCCTTATCAGTGTTTCATGATCACTCCACCTATTCCACAGCCTTTTAAGGCTGCACACATGTTATGACTTCATCTGGCTAGGCCTAACGGTTTCTCCAGTTGGCTCCACAAAAGGGTAAAATGAAGTTATGTAAAACAACTAAAAGGAACAAACCCAAAAGCATCAATCCTGCTCTTGGTCTTAGCACTGAATCTCACTGCAGTCATCATTCCTGGTAAAACTACACAGCAGCTTTAGTCTTGCAGTGACGATAAACTTTCCACTACAGGCTGAAACAGTTCAACATTCCCTTTGTCTGCCAAGCCGTCCTGTGAGATTCTAGATAATCATGACCAAGTTTTCATTGCTGCTGCTGGAAAAGCAGTCTGTGCTTCAAGGGTTATCTCTATCCTGTAATATTACCGGTCAGATTTTTACCTAGAGATATTAATTCACAGGCAGACAACTCTCAGAAGAAAGCATATGATCAAGGTGACACCATCTCTGCATCTCATGTGACTGAGATCAAATGCTTTGTTACCCAATCTCTAGAGAAAAGCTAGAGTACTATGAATCAAAAATAGTTCAATATACGCAACTTCCTCAGATGAGATCAAATAGCTACAGAGGGAGAAACAAACGTGACCACAGACCTTGACTGAAATAGGTGAGCACTAGAGATTAAGTCTGTGTTAGGTCAGCAGCCTAGAGTATCTTTAAAAGTGATGCATGGCAGACAAAGACCAGAAACACACACATAAAAATGCAAATTTTTTGGCTATAGAGCTCAGCAATGAATAAAGCACAATTGTGCAATTTTTGTTGAAAAGTTGGAGGTTTTTTCCAAACCTGTCTGTACAAACACTAGCTCTTCACTTATACACCTTTATGCAAAGGCCATTACTTCTTAGCCCCATCCTTCCCACAAGCTATGTCTGGATCCATTAAGAATTAATATTATTACTTACATGAAAACCACCAAGTAAAAGATCTCTGGAAAATATAAATGCAGTGTCTAGTTTAATCAGGTGTCAGCACTGCTGATGGTGTCTGCAGCTATTAGACCATCCACTCTGCACACAGTGACTGGTAGCAACAGACAGCCCAGCTGGCTGGCTGGCCTACAGCGGGGTAAGAAACCAGATGGTGCTTCTTCAATAAATGCAGGAATTCTTCAAGGGGCTTTCAACATGATCACCATTACACCTTTGTGATAAATCAAGGAAGATGTGTTTTGATCCTGCATAAGTCTGCAGGCACAATGTGCTTTGGTATCTCTGTAAAATTCTCATCCCGTACACTGATAAACCCGTCCTAAGTAGTAGAAGAGCCCATCATATCAGGAAATAACCAGGGCAGTTATTGGAAAAGGGAAACAATGTTTCCTCAGAGTCACTGCCTTGATCACAGAACCTCTTAAGCCCATTGCCCAAGTCTTCTGAACACCATCAAGTGAGTGCAGTTGCCATGAGAAAATTCTACATTTCAGCTACAGGCCCAGATATTAAGAAGACACTTCAAAAGCCTCCAAATCCATTTGTTTCTTTAGTCTTCTCTGAATAGAATCAGAGAATCTTCTGCAAACTCTGCTTCTTTTCCTCATTTTCCCACCATTCTTTATACCAAAAAAACCCCAAATCATTTTACAAAAGCGAGAAAAAAACAGCTAATCAGACTTAAACTTTGCATCCTTGTACACCAGCAAAACTGACAGACAATTGTCACACAAGGTATTCATCTTTTCTTAATAGTTTTATCACCACTGAAGGAGAGACGATCTTTAGTGGCAGCACCATCATCCCCAGAGAGCTGGAAGAAGAATGGCCCAGCAGTGAAGCACCTCCTAAGAGACACAAAGGATCAGCTATGTATTGACATGAGAAAGCCTGGGGTGCTCCTGAACTTCTCAACTAACAGCCATGTTCTACTCAATGTATCAGTCAAACCTTCAAAAGTTGTTTAAATTAGAAGAATACAGCTTTTGGAGATGACACCCGAGGTTCCATCAGTATTGATTTTATTACCCATATATACTAAGGAAAATTTCTTAACTGGTAATCAACGAAAAGGTTCCAGTGAAGATAGGCAACTTTGAAACAAAAGTATAAAAGAGTCATAAAACTGTATCACTCCTCCACAACTCTATGCCCACTACAAAACCAAATGTAATGCATTTTGAAGTTCCAAAGCATTTCCATTTCATTCTCTATTCTCAACCAGAAAACCATGTTTTCTCATGAACTACCACAAGTTGCTCTAGCAACTTGAGCTGTAATTTGATAGCCTACCCTGTACAAGATGAAGATCTCAGCTACATGGATCGTACAAACCTTCTGAGATCCACTTAGTCACATGGATAAGAGGAAATACAGACTTTAGTCAAATTCAGTAGCAGCAATAAGAAAAGTAGCTACTGTCCTGAAAAGGAATCACAAATAGGAAATGAGTCATGCTCAAAACATGGACACTTATCAATAGCAAAACAAATGCCACTTTATTTGCAGACTGCAGTTCCTATAGTGCTCAGTTTTGCTGGGGTGTCTTGAGATCGAATCTATGAAAAATTGCAGGCAGATTGTAGAGATCTGTTTTTTCAGTGGTTTTTCTCAGTCCTTTCATTTTGTGCCTCCAGCATACTAGAATTACATGTTGATAAGACAGTTTCATCCAGCAAGGCCTGGAAAAGGTTTTCATTTAACTAATCTAACCCACAGAGTTCTGCTGTGTTCCTTTTGGACTGGAGACCTTGTGTACCTAGCAGAGTTTGTCAGGTTAGCACGTGAGGTCACACACAAGTCCAAACAGCTTCTCTATTCTTCATTACAGGCAGTTCAGAACTGACATCCTTATGCCACATTTGTGACCAGTGAAACAAATACACAATAATAAAGAGAACGTATTGAGGATGCAACTATGAACAACTCAATTTGCCATGCAGGAGAATTCATCAGATATACAGTAAATAAAAGGAAAAAGGGAAGCCAAAATGAAATATTTGCATATTTCAAGCCCACATATTTTTAATCACCTATTCCATCACAAATATATTCAATTAAAGAGAACTCTGGTTGGAGTTTCTGGAGACGTTTTTTGTTTGTTTTTCAGGGTGTTTGTTTTACTAGCTATTACTTAACGATATCAGTGATCATATCCATTTCCACTCCTTCGGAGTGTGCAGGGCTCTCTTTGATGCTTCTAATGTCATGTCGTCTTGTGGATTACACCACCTTTTTCAGAAAAGCACAGGGATTATCTTCCTCCACTACTTCGAAGTCTGCCTTAGAAGATTTCCTGCTGTTCTTCTAACAGTGAAAAATGGCTGCTTATATCACACAGAAAACTAGTAGCCTTGACTGTTAACCAGCTATTTTGCTTTAAGTTGTTGGTATTTTTAAACACGTTTAAATGTTTCTCTTGCCTATAAATTCCATTTTCACAGGAATTTTCCAGAAGAACAGTTTTTACCTTTGCATTCCCCAAATTAGCTAGAAATGTCACAGTAATTTAAAGAGTTTCTTGGGCATATGTAGCTCTTTAATAAATTCTGTGTAGTATCCATAAAACTACGAGAGCTAGTGTGAAAGAATCATTACTGGGTTAAGATAGGCACACGGCTCTTTTCGATCCAAACAATAAATTGAAGTCTAACAAGATGTGTTCATTGGAGAAAGACCAGGATTAGTAAATTCAGTGACACATTTTCTAAGTAAAGGTAATCTTATAGGCCTACATTTTCTTTAACAAGCTTTTCCACAGCAGAAAGCAGTGGTTGTTCCAGAAACAAAAAAAAAAAGTGGAAGATATGTCATTTCTTCACAGAGATCCACACAATTTAACAGAACAGAATTTCCTCCTTGGTGCCCTTATTTATTTTATTTTCTCTCAACAGCCATGCACAAAATGTTGATAGAGTCAAAGGATGAATTTTATCTCCCATTCTCACAGTTTTTAGGTACAAAAAAATCTTCCTGGAAATGTTTATACATTTAGGAAAATCTGGATGTGCTGTATTCTCAAAACAAGATAATGCCACGTGTTATCCATCAAATTTAGGTCACACTTATCTATGGGAAAAAGTCCTTCAGCAAGGACTGGTGATAAAAATTACTGTTTGTAAGACATACGTGGTTTAAAAGATAAATGTCCTTCCTCTGTAATTTTAAAATCCATTCTATACATTTCTAGAGTAGAAGAAAATTGTTGTGCTTACTCTGAAAGCAATGGCACCTGGGTGACATTTCTTCAACACCTGCAAAATGAGGACAACTACAGTCCTAGCAAGCTCTAGATGAAGAGTTAGTCACAGGAAAAAGAGAACCTTTCTATGTCTCAGTCTGGAAAGCACTCTGTATCCCGAGGACCATGACGCATGTGAAATTAAGTTATCCCATTGCTGCTTTCAAGCCCGGATGAAAACCACAGGGCTCTTCAAATGTAAGAGCCCAATTATTTCATTGCAGGTCCCACGTTATCCTGCCATTCCCATGCAGATTGTATCACCAGTCTTTTGTGTGGTCAGACCTTAAACAAAACTAAACCCTAAACCTGCTGTTCCTAATAAAACAAGATGTTGTCTCCTTGGGAATAATACCTGTAGCAACAAACCAAGGCAAAAGGAGAAAAAGAGAGAGAGAAAGAGAGAGAGAGAGAGAGAGAAACAGAAAGAAAGAAAGAAAGAAAGAAAGAAAGAAAGAAAGAAAGAAAGAAAGAAAGAAAGAGAAAGAGAGATCAAACATTAAAAAAATGCATTTTCCTGGCACCAGGTCTTGAAGGTGCTCAGACTGATAAATCATGCCAAGCAAGAAGTTCTGAACTTCTACCTATCAGGAAATCAAACATTCGAAACCAAAGCAACACCACTTTGATTGGTTGAATAACTTTTTAAAGAGTGGAATGTAGTAAGGCAAGAGTAAGGAAGGACATTAATGAACTAACCTTGACATATGCTAGGTAATGCTCGCACTTTTCCTGCATGAATGACAGTTGTAACGTTTCTGTGATCTGCCCTGCTGTCTCTCCAGAAGTCACAAAATAAACTCTGGGTTGCTGGCTCTTTTCCTTCTTTGCCACATCAGCCGTCAAGTTATATTTCAAACCTGTTTTAAAAAGGAAGAAGAAGAAGAAAACAAAGGATGTCAGTGAACAATAGGTATTTTCCAGCCACCTATCAATGGATCCTGTTGCCTCCAGGGCATTTTGTGCTTGACAGAGGCCCTCAATCAATCACTGAGTTCCCTAGGGGGGAAGGGGGGGGGGGGGGGNGCTACAGAAAACCAGATCCAGTAATGGACATATTGCCTTGTTTCCTGTCGCTATTATTCCCAGCCCATCTTTTCTCACAGGAAATGATGTGTAATACATCTGGATGCATACTTAACACAAAAAAACCAAACAAACAAACAAAAAAAAAACTAAAAAAGAAACCTACAAAATAACCCAGAAGATGTTTAAACTGTGTTCCTGACAGAAAAGGCAAAAACCCCAAAACAAACATCAGCAGCAACCTCAAACTCTGTTTTCCTTCTAAAACTGCATGCAAATGTCAACCAGGATGTGGCACTTCCTGACAATTGTTTTCACTGATTTGCAGTCTCTTAGCAATGAATCTTACCATTCATACCATATACTTCCCCCCCACACACAACTTTGTTGCTTCCAAAATTAGCAACCGGGGGCAGTGGGGGGTTGGGGAGATAACTGGCCAAACTTATCACTGCTGGTGGTGTAAGTTCCTCCTGCTCACTCCTATAGGAGGTTGTAAGACAAGTTTTCACTAGTAAATTAACTCTTCCAAGTAATGCCTTCACACATTTGTCCAGCAGCTTGAAGTGAGTTTTCTCTCTTTCTACTGAGGATCTACCCACCCAACTTCACATAATGAAAATAAAACTCTGGCATGAATTTGATGAGCTCAGAAGAAGGGCTTAATTGTTCTAATTACTATTAAATTTCCATAAAGTTAAATGCCTAAAAGCTTTGTTAATGGCTCCCTCTGAGAAATTTTTGCTCATATCTTCAAAGTGGCTGCTGCCCAGCAGACAAGGTGAACTATTCCAGCCAGTAAGAGATGCACCAAGTAAATGGCAGCAGGCATTTTTCTTAATGGATTTTCATCCTAAATAGCATATATATACTTATGATGCAAGAGTCATCCCATAGGACTGAAAGTACCCCTGTAGCAGTGAGGAATGAGAAGAGATTAAGATCAGGCCACATTATCCCACAAGCTAAACAGCATGCATCACAGCTGGCTGTGCTAGGTTGCACACTCTGAACCACTCAGAACATCCCTTCCTCACCCACTAAGATAATGACAAAGCAGGAGGCAAAATGCTCATCAGGAATAAGCACATCTGTAAGTGCTTGCTAAACTACTAGCTATAGTTGCCGGAGGGCGTGGGGAGGATAAATGGGAGGCACCACATGGAAAAAATTAACTAACTAAATAATTACAAAATGCCATTGGAAAAGGAACGTGTTTCTTTGCTGTCTCTGCCAGTAATTATGAGGAGAAAATGATTCATGAACTTTGGTTGTAAAGAAAATTTTTAAGTAATGAAAGCATTAAAAAAAAGTGCTAGCAAATGAGAACATACAGGATATTCCCTCCATCCTCTTCAAAAAAGCTTTATTTTTCCCAGTACTTCCCACCTTGTTTCAAATCCTCTCTCATAGTGTTGTCCCTGGGTCTAAGTAGGGAGCCATCCACACTGCTCCATACACTGAACAACACATCACTGCAGCATGTCTGCTTCTAAGGCACTCTGAGGGTAAGCACTGACTCATGCCTGCCTCCAAAAAGACTAGAAAAATGAGAGGCAGATAGAAATAATATCCCTGCACAAAACTATAGCTGCATACAGGTTAGAAGATGAGAGTCTACTTTTGAAAATTTTTGTTTAGGCATGTTTCTTCAGTCCTAGGAACATGTTTAAACTGTGAAAATATCAAACAACCTATTATCCTACAATAAATCTTGCTAGTCTTTCATGCAACAGTATTAGGGACATGAGGACTACCCTAGAAATTGATCAACACTGAAGCAATGTACAGCTGAAATGAAGATTACAGGAGAAAATTTGGAGCAATTTCTAACGTATCTATCTGCTTAATTCTAGTCAAATGACCAAAACCCTTCATTTTCATAGCCACTAAATTTCACCTAATTCTCACACTGGCACTATTACTATTGTTGTTGTTACTATAGAGGAAACTACTTAGACTGTTGTCAGAGACTGAAGTAGTTCATGCCTCAAACACTGATATAAAATTTTGCTCATTACAGCAAAGCTGTATAGAAGAGTCATCAAAGCCCACCCCTCCCTACAGATGCTTTTCAGGGGGATCATCACCACCAAGAAGACCAGCTGGAGAGGATTAATGAAACATCGTTCCACAGATGGTGATGTTTTCTTTATTCTGTCTCTGTCACTCTCCTTCTGTTTTCCCCACTTATTCACTATTTTTTCCTTTCTTTCCCTCTCTTTCTCATATCTACTATCAAATGAAACCCATACTATTGACTTCGGCATATGGTCTCATTTGCATCTTAATTTGGGCAGAGGCATTTCTAATCACTTTAATAACTGGATCTCAACAACTGTGGACACAAGTTTACTTCCATTTTCATTCAGGGATGAATGCAGAAGCAGCACTTGATGCACAGAGATGCCAGCAGCCTCTTTCTTGTCCTGGTCACACGGAAGTACACAGTCTGAACAGGCTGAAACCTTTTCATCCAAGATAGGAAAGGCCTTCCTCTAATCTCTGCCTTTCCTGGCAATATAGAAACCTCAGGGGAGACAAAGCAATGACCCCTCAAGTGAGGGTGGAACAGTTTAAGTGAGATTCTGAGATAAAAGAGTGAAAACTTAAAATGTCGTACTTCTCGTATGTCCAAGACATACTGGAGGCTGTCTCTGTCAGGAGGCATACAACCAGCTGTTCAGCTCTCCAGCAAGTACTGAGGCAGAGTGAAGAGTCAGACAAAGCATGGCACAAAGCACAGAGCACATATTTCAATTGGCCATGGCTCTTTGTTCTGACAGAAACACTTCAGCAATAAATTCATACTTCTGAAAACTATTGTCTGCAAGAAACAACTTAATGGAAATTGCACTGTCATTTGCAGTATCAAACAGTATCCATAAACACAGATCCTCAGATAGCTGTTTCATGACCAGTAGTATTGCAACTACCACTAGACGGAGAAGAAAAAAAAAAAAAAAAAAGGTAGGTAATGTTTACAAACAAGTGTGAGGCCGTGCTAGATGAAGATGACTTTTCTTCCCATTCTTGTTATCAAACTAACCATACATTCAAGTAAGTATTGAAGACACACATTTGCCGCAGGAGAATGCTGCCTGCATGTTCAGCTTGACTTTCTGAACATTATGTAGTAGATGACCAATTTCAGCTGCCCAAACGCAGAAGTGCTCAACTTTACACCATTAAGCAGTAAACTTAAGAATCCATGCTGACAAGACCTAGGGGAGTGCCACTCTACATATGTACTGCATCTCACAGTCTGATTTAACAAAATGCACCCAGACATCTGAGGGTGAGACAACCCCAACACTTTTGGCCACAAAATTCTGGCATAGCATTTCAACACCTCCATAAGCCTTTCAAAGTCTGAAATGCATAACAATGCATTAATAGGGATATTCTGGGTTTTTTTCCCCTACATTTATCCATGCAGGAAAGGCACCACTACAATACATCCATTAATTGTTCCATCCTTTGTTAATTGATATTCTTCAACTGCAACATAATTAAAATGGCCTGCTAGAATACTAACTGAAGGCTTACTTGAGATATTTTATCCAAATCATATCCTGAAGGAGTTTTATACAGTCAGATAGTTCTGGCTGTAACATTTTCAAGAAAAATCACTTTGTTAGAAGCATTTTATGAAAGGGCAATGGTTGAAGTTTATAATAACCTACTTAATAATAAAAAAGATCCTAGTAACACAATGGATGTTAGTCATCAAGGAAGATGCATGTGTGTTTTTACCCAGTAAATCTTGGGAAGTACAGTTTGTATGACAACACGAGGGAATTCAACCAGTTCTTACAAGACATGACTAACAGGAAGATAGATGTTTCGTAAACAAGGGAAACCAATATTTAGATTGGAAAAAAGGCAGTTTACTTCTTAGCCACAGGTCCAAAGATATGAAATTAAAGCAAAGGAAACATTTTACATAGTACCCCAGGAACATAAGAAAACCTAGACGTTCAGAAAACCTATTTGTAACTTCTCAGGAGCCCTCAGAAATGCACTTCTGTAATGACAGAATAGTGGATAGTAAAAAAAAAAAACTTCACAAAAGCATGTATTTGTCTACTTAGAGTCATCATTTACAGGGAAGGAAAAAATCAGCATTTAGAGGAAGCAAAAATCAAAACTGAAGTCTCAGTTGCACCAATGTGTTAGAATACAGAAGAATGTTAAACGTAAGATTTATATTGTTTTGAGCTGTTCAGGTGACAGTGACAAGCTGCTTGTAGGTCTCACTTCATGTGAGTTCAAGAAGTAGAAAAAAAGCCTTTTCCTTTTCTGACTTAATTAAAAACAGAATACTGTGGCAGACTCAGGTGAGGGTACAGAAATACCACTCACCCTTCCCAACTAGCTGCTCAAAAAGGTTAGGGCCCAGAGCAGAAGGAGGCAGTGCTTCCCGCAGCTCCCCATCAGTGTCACTGTCAAGACACAGCACGATGTGAGGCTGAAGTATCTTCCCTGAACAGCACAGTGTCAAGGCCTCTGCCATTCTTAAGGCATGACAAAGGTAAAAAATCATGTAAAAATTTAACCCGGGCCTTAAATATTTAGAAATGCTGTATCTGTCCCATACCACGTCATAAAATAGCTAAGATTTGTAAGCATTGGGATGTAAAAGACATAAGTAGTATGTTAATAGAGCCAAGATGTAAAGGCTAGGACACATTACACAATTCCATTCACCTGAGAAATTCTAAGTGTTTTACGGAAACCATCTAATCTAGAAGATATTCTTGCAATCAGTAAAATACTGGGCTATTTATAATCATTTTACAAGCAGATAAACTGATGCACAGAAAAGGATTTTCTCATGTCTGTTGCAAGAGCTCCTTGCAGACTTTCAAACACTATTAATCCAGAGCAAATCATACCTGTTTTTTAATAACATTGATAGAGGATATGGATACAGATATGTATTATCAAGAGGTGGACAGGGAATATGAACTGAGAAGGCTGTGTTCTCTATCCTTGCAGTAAACCCAAGGAGACATTTCCCTCATTTCACTCAGGAAGAATCTGCCTCAGTATTATGTCAGTCTCATCAAAAGGTAAAATGTGCCCAAGAAAATTCTCAAGCCTCCAGCTTTCTGGGATTGTATGGCCCACGTTCATCTTGAAACTACTTATTTCACACAAAAGCTCCTTTACTAAGTACAAAGAGAGACCTTGGCTCTGGGTCAACCTGTAACTGTAGACAACTCCTGTCTAGGGCTGGCACAGGTACCTTACCTATTTCTCCAGGAACATGCTTGCCACTGAAACGAAAACATGCTGTGACATTGAGGCAGTTCACCGGCTGCAAACCATCATGGCACTGAGGAGCTGTGATATTGATAGATATGGGCAGGAAAACGGCGATATTCATGGTAATGACAGGTCTGGATCTGGAGATCAACAGAGAAGTAGAACTGAGTAACCATTCAGAAGGAAATTCTCCGCGAAGAGAAAAGAAAGTAAATTTGGTAAACTGCACAATTTCAAGTAGATACAAAAAATAAGAGAGTACATTTGAATCTTAAAATAATCTAGCATTTTACTTAGCTGGCAAGGGCTACTAGCATTTAAATGAAAGTGGTAATGTCAGCTTGAAGTTTAGTGCTCAGATACAGACTGCAGGCAGGCAGCTGGAGAAACTGATAATATGTAATAACAATAATCATCTCCACGAAAGGTTGCAAAAAGCCTTCCTGATGACTGAATAAGACAACAAAATTACCAGAACAGCAAACAAGAACAAGTTCATGCAAATGAGTCTGGTTGCTAACCATCTTGGACTAACACAGACAGGTGGGGAGAGACTGTGGGTTCCCACAGAACGGTCTACAGTCCATTTTGTGACCTCAAAGTTAAGGAGAGAGCATACAAGTCCTCCACAGGAGATGGATTCATACATAATTTTTCAGACAGTATAAGAGGGACAACAGACACTACATCCATGTTTTCTGGAGGTGAAAATGTTTGGCTAATTCTCTCCTGGCAAATGACAAGGATTGAATACTTCTTTCACGCTGCTGAACTGTGTTTCAGGAATTATCCACTGCACTGTGAACAAAAGCTTGCTACTCTTGCAACTCCAGCACCAGATTATTGCTACCAGTAATCCTGGCTGAGGAAGATCTCAGCCAGAATCAAAGGGCAAGCTGAGTGCCTTAAGGCACAGGTGTCTTGCTAAGAAAACTTCCCTGTCTGACCATCCAGGAGGCAACTCCCACCACTAGAGACTTTAACTGCTGAGGCCAAAGCTTGTTTGCAGTGTGTGGCTCCAGTGAGCTGACAGGTGCCCACCCCCCCCGACTCCCTACATGCAACACACTCACATAGTCAGACCAGGTTTCCCACTGTTTTATAAAGCTTTTTATTTGCAGTGCAGTAACACAGAAACAGCTTGAGGTGGTGCCTCCAAGGAGGCACCCCAGACAAAAGACCCTGTGGGTTTCTATACCCGCACAGTCCAAGTACATAAAAGTCTCTGCTCTGCCTCCTGAGTCCTCTGCTCCTGCTGTTTCTCCATGTCCTTGAGTGTCCTCTTGCTTCAGGCTCCCACCACACAGACCTCAATCTGCAGTTCACACACCAAGCTACCTGCCCTGAATGTATTCCTCAACAGTTTCCTTTTTCATGCACCCACAGAAGTCCCAGCAGCTTGACTGGGAAAAGCAACCCAGAAACTCAAGCACTCCTGAGCCATCTCCAGTGGAGGACTTCAGCCCAAAAAATATGGGTGTTAATCTTCCTGTTTTCAGTCCTGTACATGTTCAAGATGAACATGTTCTTCCAAAATCAACTACAGTAATAAGAAAAATGTGCAGCAACCAGCAGATTCAGTTCTAAGGCAGAGAACAGTCATGCAAGGCCAGAGCTTGTAAGCCACTTCAGGACTCTCATTCCACAAGCCACTTAGATTTAGAGGTAGAGGAGAGGGAGAAGAGAGCAGGGATTGTGGTTACACCTAATTTATATGAACTGGAACAAGAGTCACATCAGTCTCCAATATAGCTGCTCAGACTCTTTTATCACAGCCTGAAATAACAGTGCAAGTTCACATTTTGAGATGGAGGATAAAAATAAATGCTAGCCTTAGAAACATATATGGTAGGGGGAAGGGAGGAAAAAAAAGTCAGTGTCCTAGGATCATTTCGTACCTTCAAAAAAACCCACTCTTTCTGAATGCTTAGGGAGACATAAAAGAGTAAATGCTGTAACTGATCTAGAAAAATATTTCTCCTTCAAAGACACATTTCTCCAGCTATCATGCACTGTATGATTTTTCCTCAATGTTATGTCACTTGGTTATTCACTGGGGAAAAACAACCCAATGCATCTGTCAAAGAGCCATACACACACATGATCAACAGAATTCATCTGCCCTAAAGGTTTCCACCAAAGGTTTTAAATATCACTTAGCAAAACGTTTGTTGGTTTTGGTTAAAGGACTTCACAAAAGGGGAAGGGTGAGGGGATGCGTGGGGAGCTCTTTATCCCAACAGCAAGAGGGACCCACTGTAATTGGCAGTAACAGCAACTAATCAAGCTGCTCAAAGTTAGTCAGTAATGCACTGATTTCCTCTGAAATGCACAAGCATAACTGAAGGCATAAACAGAGGTCATCATGCTGTTGTGATGTATGTGGTTTTAATCACAGTAAGCCTTTCAGTTTGTCTTCCCTTCTCTGCAAGTAACATCAATGTAGGTGAAAAATGCAGTTTTCTTTCAAGCAGCTTCAGAGACGTGAGACTGTGAATTCCCATCTGGGGGCACAGCACACCTTTTCACACAAGCAGTTATTAGCGTTCTCTGTATATATGATGAAGAAACAGAAAACTCTTCAAAAGCTTTAACCATCTGCCATGCTGATCATCAGGAGTACTTCTTCCCCCCTTCTCCTTTTTCTTTTTTTTCAGTGTAACTGATTCAAATGGAAACAGACCCAAGTTTCTCCTGCCTTGAACATGAAGAAGGCTGGCACATCTGTTCTGTAGCTCCAGCATTTCTCTTACCAGGGTCACCCCATCCCTGTATCTTCCATTAAGATGCAGGAGTTCCTAAAGATATCTAAGTATTGAAAGGATTTCTTTATTTAATATTAACAAGTGCAACAAAGGAGCTACTGACAAAAATCCAACTTTCCACTCTTTTATCCAGGTTACTTGCACTCTAACTCCCCACCTGAATAATTTGGTGAACCAAGCTGTCTCACCTCTATCAGATGGAACAAGTAACTACACTTAACTCACAAACTTGAAACATCAGCCCAGCTCCTGTGTGCACTGAAAATGTGTCCATATTTCATTTCCCTAAAGACTCTTATTTCACTCTGCATCCCATTATAAAATTATTTATATGCAAAACTGTGTATACATATATATATGTATATATATATATCTGCAAAACTACATCTTTGCATCCTAGCCAGCTCATTTTTTGCTCAGCTGCATTCCCTTTAGTAACAGTTGATTTACTTTAGGTAAACATCAGAATAAATCAAAAGCCTTGTCACAAGTCAGGAGCAACCTTTTTTAAGAGGCACTGAGATCAACACATCTCCTTTCAGCTCTAACCCTTTTTGTTCATAGAACAGGTATTATCCTGGTATTATCATCCCCCACTGTTCTCTTCAAATTAGACTGCATTCTTTGACACCATTCATGTCTAAGGTTTTGCTTAAAAAGTAATCCAGCTTGCTTTTTCTGGCCACAAAAAATTAGGGAAGAAATTGGACTTAGACCACAGAAAATAGAAAACAGAAGACAACAATGAATGAAAAAAAAATCTCACCTTAGAAGTACCACATTGTCTGACAGAAAGGCTCCAACAGTCATATCTGAAATGTTCGTAACATTGAGGCAGTTACAAAGGAGGCATAAAATTCAGTTCTCTCAAATCTGTTGCTAAATCACAGAGCATGAATCTAAAAAAAGCATTTTCAGACTTAGCCAGTTTCTCCCTTCAAATATCATTATGTCATAAGTCTTGTAACTGAAGGATTAGTTCCATGATGTTCACTTCTGCTTCATTGTTCGATTTTTATTACTACTATTATATTATTGTCTACTTTTTGGATTATTTTAAGATTGCCATCCCGACAGAGCAGCTTCCCAGAAACTTAAAACCTTGGTCAGATTCTGAACCCTCAATCATTGTGACAGTCCAATTACTTGAATAAGCTAATTACTTAAAATTTTTATCAAGAGTTTTGAGTGGCAGAAGGGAAACGGAAAAAGCAGTTCAGTTTCACTAACCACCTTCAATCGCAGGAACTAGCAGCCTGAAAACAACCAGCTCTGGTGTTTTCTCAGTCTGCTGCTGTATTTTCCTGGTGCTCTCACTGTGAGAGTAGCCAACATACCTGGATAACCATTGCTATCCATATCAACTCCCCCTGATATGGACTGGCCAAACATATGCAGCTTTGGGTTTATTGTTCGCCCAGACAGCTTCTGCAGTAGAAAACACACGAGTGAAATTAGTCATTAACACAAAAAATCCTCCAAAAAACCCCTTACCAAAACAAAAAAATCCCCTAACATTCAAGCAGGATTTTCATGGCCACTGCGTCTCTCTTCTGTGGGCTGGAAGTGCTACACACCTACTGTCTTGCACTTCACCCACACAGCCCCAACAGGAAGACTGTCAACTGCCCTTTTGCTCCTGGCTAGTAGGAGACCAGTGTTGACTTGGACTAAAAACCCACACCGGCATTACAATACTTGTGCAGACCCAAGCAAAATAAGGAACACATCAAACAGATTTCTGCATGAGGAAAAAACGTAACTGCACTCAAGAGATTATTTTTTAATTACCTTCATTTCTGTGAATTAAAGTTTTAAGAAGCATCTTGACAATATTAATGATTAGTTAAAACAGAAAATCATGCACAACCATTTCTTTTCACCAAATCTGCCAGGGTACTCAAAGTCAAAATGATTAATCCTCATCCCACTAGGGAATTCTTGTTTCCATCATCTGTTACAGGGTATTTTCCATCCGTTTGGAAGGTGTATTTCATTTCTGCCTCCCCAACACAAAGATTAATTAACTTCTAACATAGTTTCTTTCTTTTTTTAATTACTAACACAAGACTTTCTCTAAATGATTTGCATTGTAAATGCCTTTGTCTGAGACAAATTAACATATCAAAATCTCTTTTTCTAAGAAGGCAATCAGAAGTCCCCCAGCTTTCAATTATTCTGGGCCACCAATGCAAGACCTGAACTCAAATCAACTTCTAACTGCAGAAGTTACAGACAGAGGAAACCATGAAGTAATTTTAAGCCTGTTGGAGGTGCTTCACTGTTTGTGACATGTGACCAACTTTTCTTGGCCCTCCCATAAACAAATGTAATATTGGACAAAAGATCAGGAAGGGAAGTTACAGAAAAAAAGACTAGTTTAAGGTAAGGAAGATATCCTGACAGTTAGTTTAAAGGGAAAACAGTGCTCCTCTGAGTACAGATCTCTTTTTCCACTTGCAGGCAGGTAAGCTGAAGACAGCTGGAAGTAACTTCATCCCCATATTACATTTGCATTTCATTTTTGGGGGTCCCAGTTAGGGTAGTAAATCCCACGTGCAAACACCTAAAGACATCTGTGGGTTCTTTCAGGCTTCAAGACAGAAGAAAAATGCGGATTTTAAGTACCAAAAATTAAAATAGCAGGACACAAAGCCAAGTCAGCTGCTTCTGCTATAGTAGCTGCCACTGAAGCTGCTGAAGGGACATCAGAGAACAACACTTACCAGCACTTTAAATGATGAAAGCAGGAGGAGGGAAGAGGAAGAGCTAACAAAATGAAAAGGGTGAAAATATATACCCTGCTGGACACATCCCTCCTCCACCTCTCACAGCTTATTTCCAAAGGAACTCCACAGTATTAAGATGGATCGGAAATATAGTAATAAGATACAAAATGTCTTCCACCTCCAAGTTCAAATCCAGGGCAGACAGGTAAAGAGCATTAGTTGTTACATAGTTTTGTTTGCACACAAGACTTGAACCAGCAGCGTGTCCAGTGCCCCACACCAGACACTGGGAAATGGCACAGAGACAACGCTTGTAAGAAGCACCCCCTTGGCTGCCTCAGGACATGGGATAATGATAGGAACACTTTATCAAGAGTCAATGACCACATACCCTGCCACACTCTTGAGCTGGGTGTTTTCCCACTAACCAAGCGAAGAGGCAGGCACTGTATCTGTCCTCCTTAAAAAATGTAAAATTTTCCCATGAATGATTAAAAAAAAAAAAAAAATCAAACTGAACCAAGAAAAAAAAAATCTGATCCTTTTCAGCAAGAGCTGGAAAGCTCTGAGGTTTTCAGAGAAGAACCTCCCAACCAGTGGCCTTCGGCAAAATCAGGCAGAATCCTCCACATGCCACACACTATGAATATTTCTAAAATGCACAAAAGAGTCACTTAACTTCCTTTATTTTCCAAAAGCAGTGGATGCCATATACATGGTAAAGGAAGAAGGACTAAACTTTTATATTCTGTTGAAAGAGTTGCCAGTATAACCACATAATATAATACACAGTCTGTGAAAACTGATTTACTATAAAGGATCCCACCCAGCAACAAAACAAAACAACCAGAACTTCAAGCACAGAGAGGGAGGGAAGAGTCAAGCTTTTGGAACAATGAAATGTGCTAGACAGAGACTATGAGACACATGTTGGGCAGCATGAGCATAAATTTATCTTCTCTACTGCCTGGCTACAGCAGCTAAATTGCACTGTGTTGTCTCTGCACAAGACACCATACCATATCCTAAACAAGGCTTTACTTCATAGTAAGTCGGGTAAGGGGGTTGGTACCTAAGAATGGCCTTCTGACATGTCAGAATACAAGAAGGACAACAAGGTGGGTAAAGAGGCACAAAAGAACAGTTAGTACCATCATTCTCATGAAGTATGCTTCTACAGGGAGAAAGTGCAACCTCCCAACCTCCCACAGGCCTCTCCATAATTTGCATGCTCAACCTTTGCAGGGTTTTAATTTCTCCTCTTCATTAGTACTACCACCTCTAAAAATTAACACTCAACTTTTAAGACTCTGCTTGCTTCAAGAAGATACAGCTGACAGCTGTAACAAAAGACAGTAAAAAATACCTCCTGACTAACATGATTTTACCTTTCAGCATAGATATAGACAAACTTTGGGAGAAGCCATCTTCAAACCAGGACTGAGAAAAGGATGTAGAGCTATGACAAGGTTACCTATTAAGGGACATGTAAGTATGGTTTATTTCTGTCGGTCCTGGCAAAGTGACTTTCAGATAGGGATCACAAACAATAGTGTCACATACCATAGAGTACTGAGGTATAATACCATTGGCATCCCCATGGTAAATGTACACTGCTCCTATGTAGTTATCCTCCTTAGGCGCTCCAATGGCAACATCTGTAAAACAGTGCAGATTTCACAATCCATTCCATTAATCCAACTTTTCCCTAATTTTGGAACGCAGCTATCCATAGGAAAACAGCTCCCCATGACAAAGATGATCAGCAGCTTATATGAACCTCAGTAGAAGGAACTTGTTTGATCTAATTAAGAGCTCATGTTAAGATAAACTTTAAAAATACATAAATCCATATGAATTTGTACACGTATGTTTGTTTCACAGAATCAGATGTTGTGCCTAACTAGAAACATGTTATTACAAAAATGTGCTTATCAACAAGCAAGCACACTCAAAAAAGTGAATTTAGAATCTTTTCATAACCAAATCTTCAACCCATGAGAACATCAGCTTTGTGAACAAATACAAGACTCGTGAAATATTTACTGTAGCAGTACACTAAGGTTGGTTGAAAATTCAAGGCTACACAAAGAGGCTGGGTATATTAAATGGATAGGCAAGAATTAAAAAACGACTACTAAGAGTGAATATTCAAATTACAGCTGATCCAATTTAACACCAAACTCCTACAGAAAGCATGATCCCACCTCCCATTCTCCTCTCCTACTTGGATCTAGTGACTATGCCATCTGCTAAAACAAAGCTTTTCATGATTGCTTTGTACCCACAGACTGATCCAACTCCCTCTGCAGGCTCACCATCACCATGATTGATCATATTAGCAACAACACACAAGCACATGTCCAGATGCAGAAAAAGAGCATGTTCTCAATTTGTGAGGGCAACCTGCAACGAGGCTGAGTTAGACTTAATGGGATACCGTGTCTTGAGTGGCCTGGAAGAAATAAATCCAGGCACACACTAAGTTGGCCTTTGTTTAGAAGTCCTTAATCTGCACTTCCAGAAACCAGGACAGAAAAGGAGCATCGACATTTTGTTCTCAAATACTGCTCTCACAGCACAGAGTCTCACACTGACCATCCTGAGAATGGAGCAGTGGGAGAATAAGGCAAAACAAAGATATTAATAGACCATGTGCTATCAGGCGTGAGAAGCTACTTCTGAATTACACTTCTTGATAAGAAATGAGATTTTGTCAACGAAACCAGAAAGGCTTGGAAACATAAGAAAATGGGCAAGAAGAAAGAAGTCAGACATAGGTCTCTGTTTTGTTCAGGGTGAGGTTATCTAAAGCCTTTTATAAGCCATACAGGGAAGAAGAAAATACAACAGCAAGGAAAGCAAAGCAATGTTAATGTGACCTGCACAGACACAAACTAAACCAACATCAAGGACAGCCAGCTACAAAATGCTTTAGCACACAAATCCTACACAAGCAGATTTATCCTTAGGTTGAACCCAGGTGCTAGTCAGGTCTGGATAAGCAAAGCACACTGTGCAAGACTGACAGTGTTACCAGCATTGTTCACGCTTATGGAGAAATGGCCATGGAGGAAATTGCACTGACCTGGGAAGCCATCGTCATCAATATCGCCAAGGGCAGCCATGCTCTCCCCAAAGTGTGCATTATAGGCACTGTCACCATCCAGGGTGAGCTGCTCTTCCAGCACTCCCTAGCAAGTAAGAAATAGAACAGGGTCAGGGAAGTGGTGCAAGCCCTGGCTGAAGGCAAGCCTTTCCCATGGAAGCTGCCTGTGTGCTGTGAGAATGACCTGGGGCAGAGCTGCAGCCTGCCCCTTGCTCTCAGAGGCAGTCAGATTACCTGGGCTCTAGAAATCTAATTTACTTCTGTTTTAAACCTATGGATTTTGATTTTAAAGGGGGAGGGGAAGACATAGGCGTGCATGACTTTAACAAAATGTTAAATTAACTATAAACAGTAACTCAGAGATGTAGTTAAATGCAGTCACAGGAATTAGTGAATCATGAAAGTTTACATATGCCTAAAAAGTAACAGCCCAGACTTTGCTCTACTGGCAGATTACATCCAAGAACCAAAATCCCCAGACCAAGTTTATTCAGCTAAACTCCAGTGGGCAAAGGAGTATTTTTTCCTAAGCAAAGAACATTTGATAATTGGATTTGAAAATATTTTAAGTACAGGACAGAAGGATTAAAGCAAAGTCTTCCAAAGCCTTTTTAAATTAAGAATAAGGAAATACATTTAATGAAATAAAGAGACTGAGGAAAGTTGAAAATTAAGTAGCTTTGTATTACTATGCTGTGAGAAGTCTTAAATGGCATTGGTATTTCTTGCCCACCCACCTTCCAGTCAGATACGTAAGTTTTATTCTCTTGCAGTCTTCGCTTCAGGGGAAAGGAACATTTCCACAAGAAAAAAAAAATCAGTTACCCAGTCTAAGTCTGAATCCACCTCAGGGTGGATTTTGCTTCCTTTGTTTTGGTTTTTGCTTCCTTTGTGAATGAGAATAAGCTACCCTCAGGAACATGTATGAAAATCTTTTACTTAGCTGCAAGGAGTTGCTGACTTTAAGAAAATCCCACATAATAAAACTGAAACACAACAGAGAGAAGACAGGCAGGCCTGTATGTGTGACTCAATTCTTTGCAGTTCTCACAGGAAAAGGCAAAATATAAGCATTTTAAATGTAGCATCACTATGCATGCTTCTTTTATAATACAGTTTTCTCTGATCCTCTGCAACAACCTCTAATGCAATGGTGCTTTCAGAATGAAACTGATGCCAAGATGATTTTCTGCCTTTTCTTTTATATACCTTTCATACACCTTTCATGTATCCCCAGTGCTCTTAGCATGCATACTTGTAATTCCTTAAGTCTGGTAACTTAGCATAATCCTGGCATTCTGTTAGGCCAGAAGACCAAACATCCCAGAGGACTTGCAGCTGGAGGCTAGAAAGCTCTACACTATCTTGAGAAACCAAGGTCCTCCTTAGAATATACCCTGTAAATTAGGATTAGACTCCTCCAGGAAGGAATTCTTCACACTATTCATTCAAGCCTCTCATTGAGGCATCTTTGTTAGATATGTTAATTTGCAAGGTCTATAAAGTTGTATACATGATCTATCATGTGCGTGCATTTTGGTGCATTCCACCTTTGCGAAGTGGTGCACCATAAACATCCTCATTAAATACCAAGGTAAAAACCCTTTATCCCTTAACTGTGTCTGGCTCTTAATTTTTAGGACCAAGAAAAAGGCATTAAAACAAAGTTTAAAATGTCCACTGCCCAAAATAAAGCCCATAATCCTGCAAGCCATTGCTTATGCAAGTAATTCTAACACTCCTGGTACAGGAGTATAAGAAACTCATACTAGCTTCTTGACTATTCTATAGAAGATAAAAATCAACACATGTATACTTCTCACTGTGAGCAGGAAATGTTGGCTATCTGTTTGGCATTCTGGACCCTATCCTGAGGGCTCAACAGCAACACTGCAACATAAAAGGTGGAACTTCCTATGGATAAAACTGAAAAAGTAAAGCTCAATTAAAGGAGCATTAATAAAAAATAAAATTACAGTAAAAACACTTCTCAAGTCTCCTAAATGCTAGGATTTCTGGTGAATTTGAAGTCTAGCATAAATAAACTCAAAGTTCACTAAATACAAGCCAATTTCATTATAGTCTGTAACAACTCTTCCTTTAAGATAGCAGCTTTAGGACTTGAATATTAAGTATTTAATAATATGTAAACAACCATTGCTTTCCTATAAATAAAACATAAGAATGGCCTTGGCTAGCCAATGCAACAAAGTCCAGACTTTTCCAAAACTGTTGTTAGGTCATGTGAAATCCAACAGTACCAGCTGATAACAACTTCCCCTAAAATCTCTACATGGGCATAATGTAAAAGTAACACAAACTCAATAACTGCTTTCTCTCCCTCAATCCTCAAAAAAATGTGTTGTAAATTGTGTTTTAGGTTTTAGTGACTACCCAAAACACAAAGGAAACTCAGTCAAAGCTGTTGACTCTTACTTGGTTTTGACATCAAATCCACATAAAGCCACAAATGCCACCAAGTTTCAACATACAACCAGAGACTTTTTCAGATCTCCTTGAAAGATTTACTGTGATGAATATGGGCTGGGATGAGTATGTGCTGGCATCTGGCAAACTACAATACCAGATGAGTCTTCCTGTGACCTCATGCTTTGCTAGAGACACCCACAGCTCCCACTTATTTGAGACATCGAGTTTCACCATGCAGTGCTGGAAGGACATAAGCACGACCTTGCCAGGGACCCACACCCTCATCCCTTACCAAGTCACCTCCTGTACATACTCACATTTCCTCTGTTGATATGGACTGTGACTTGACCTTCATCTCTGATCTCAGAAAACATAGGTGCTCCAACCAGCAGGTCTGACAACCCGTCAGAATTCAGGTCAACTGCACATAAGGAGGAGCCAAAGTAAGAGCCCATCTGTAACCAAGTTGAGTCACAACAAAGCATTCAGTATCTGCCCACACACAGGAGGAAATCATATAAGCATGGTTTTTGTTTCATTTGGTTGTTCTTTTAATTTCACAAGATGACTTGTTGCTATATCACTCACAAGCAGTCCTACAGAGAAAGCTTTAGGAATAATTCTGGCAGAAATAAAAACACTTTACTATAACAGTGCATCAAGCCTAGATGTTTTACCAACAGAACAGAAGTTATATTCTGGGACATACTGAAGTGAGACACTTAAAGAGCTTTCTTAGACTAGTTTTTGCTTGTGAAATGCTTAAAACTAGGAAGGGGTGGAATGAGTTTCCCAAACCAGACCTGGACAGTGATTATTCATGCCCCGTGCCAAACTTCCTTGAAGCTGGGTACCACAGATGATCTGGGGATACTTTAAAGAAATAATGAACGAGAAAAAGAAAAACAAGCAAGAGGCCATGAAAACAGGTATCTAAGACTACACCTTGATTGTAGACTATCTTTCCCTGTTCTACTTGTATTTTTTTATATCAATCACTGTCAAAGAGTGTAATAGTTTTGGGTCTTAATCATTGCCCTTCCTCCCATGTACAGGCAGGTAAGTTGATACAGAAACGAAGACTTTCAATAAAAAGTGAAATAAAATTTTTTCAGTAAAAGCTTTTCAGTTGATACAGAACAAACATATCTTTCAATCTCCACTTCTTACTGCTTGATAAACTTAATTGCTTAAAATAAAGAAATACATTCATTTTACTTCATTATTTTTAATATGGGTGAACATCAAAGACTATCTCCCAATCGGCACCCACATTACAAATTTCAAAACACATTTAAACACAAGAAGCAAATTTAAACACATTTAAACACAAAAAGGAAACAAAAGGGAGAATGATATTTCACCCTTATTACATTCACTTCTACTAAAGTAACACAAGGCATACTCTTTGAAAGCAACTACAGACTATGGCCTCAAAATTAAAAGCTGCTTCAGCAGGAAACTGGGAAAGATATCACATTGTATTTGAAATTGTGTGCTGTTTCCTACAAAGTAGTAAAAACTGATGTTCAAGAAATAATTATTTAAGTTCTTGAATGCTTTTACACTTCTTATAGCAGATCTCTGACCTACTGTCCTCTGTGCCTGTAAGTTAACATGCATTAACCAGAAGTACTGGGCATGCAAGAAGATGGGCAGCAGCAACTCTATTCTATGCAGTCTGTAAGATTTAAAAGTTGCTAAATATATAATGCAATGGTGATTGAAGAATAGCATTTCAGTTTGTTAATGTAGATTTTTGTGCTTGTGTGGGTTTAAAGTGAGACCTCAAATATCATTTGATTCCAGTGCTTTTGTGGCTTAAGTTTCCTTGTGGATTTTTTGTTTATTTTTTAATCCAGAAAGGTTTTAAAAAGAAATTTCTCATAGGAAAATTTCTCATGGCTAAGGAACGAAAGTTATGAAAAGCATTTTACTATGTATTCAGGCAGTTTTCAGGAAAAAGCTATTATTTACTTAACTGCAACATGGTATGTCTGAGCATGGGCGAGTTCACAGAGCTCACAGTTCAGGTAAGAACCTGAAGTTTGAACACTTAACATTTGCAACAAGCTACTGAATTTTCTTTTTTCTTGTCGGCATTTGATTTCCTTGTTCAGCCTCCATTAACAAAAAAGGAAGGAAGAAACTGGCCTGCTGTTCATATCTGCCTACCAAGAATGTCAGAGCAATGAACTTTCACACCACTGGGGAGGATGTAGCATTTTGTGAGAGCTCATTTCCAAGCAGTGCTCAGTGCTGAGCAGGTCTGGTTTTGCTTCTACCACAAAACAAAACAAAAAACAACAACCAAACAAATAAGATGATTTAGCACAGCCTTCTTTTTAAAATAAAATTCTCATTTGGATTTTAGAGAATTTGTAGAAGATGCTAATGAAAAAGAACGCTAAAAGTACTTGAATGATGTAACTACTTGATTAGTTAAGTTACATATAAGAGTAAAGCAGTTAAATTGAAAAGGGAAAGGTTTTGGCTAAGACCTGCAAACTTCCTAATGGCTCTGTTTATTAGGTTGAGGAATAGTCAAGAGCACATCCTTTGGGACATTTAAAATTCAACATGGAAAGAAATTAACAGGAAGCAATCAAACACAGGAGATGCCCTGGTGAACTGGGAGGTCTTTTCCTTTCAAGATGTCTGTAATTCTGCTAATGCAGAGAAAGTAAAATTTGGGAGAGGCCCTAAAATACGAGTCACACCACCCTCCTACACATTCTTGTAGTTTATTTCATTAAATTTCATTAGATTTATTTCATTAAATTCAGTAAATTAACAAGCCCTATTGCAGGTAAGTTTTTAAATACTGCAACTGTGTCTTTCTGGAAAAAAAAATAACAAGCTATAGTTAACACTCCCAACCTGAGGATATAGGCAAACACATTGGATCTTTCTGAGAGTAGCAGGTCTTACCTGAGCCAAAAGCCTCCAGAGACCATTTTTTTTCTGTATTTCTTCTCCTTCCAGAAGAACACAGGAGACCCCAGATAAGAGGTATCATTTCATCCCTGAGTTATTCCCAAATAAAGCACTTTTTGTTGTTACCTATAGCTAGACATACTGTCCACTTTGTTTCTCCTGCGACACAGCTCTAATAGCCCCAGAATGAAGAACAGAAGTTGTTCCCCATTTAAACACAACACCACACTGGGGAAGCTAGATCTCATTAACATTCACTAAATTTCATGGAGGGCAAGGGCAGTTCAGCTTTTAGACAGCAGTGTCAAAAACAGAATGCAACATCGATTAAGAGTGGGAAGGGGAAATCATCATCTATCAATGAAACTGCTCCTCCACAGAACAGTGTAACTGCAATATTCCCCTTGTCACAGCACAACACAGGAAAACAGACTGGGGCTTTGCATATTAAACTAAACTCCAGGTTACCCACATCTCCCAGTAACATCGACTAAGAGCAAATCTCTGCATCTAGGCTCACCTGGTGCCCCATGTCCCACATCTTAGAGATATTGCTACAGTCACATAAAACTAAAGAGAACCACTACAACAATTTCCAGCAAGACCTTTTACATCAGACACATGGGCATTGAGCAGAAATTGCAGTCATGACTGGTACAGAAGAAATGGCATACTGTAAAATAGGTTCAGTTCTTCTAGGAGGATAAGAAGAAACAGGGTTTGCTGGACAACTCATGAAGGAGTGGAATAAAAATTATGCTCCAGGATGACTCTGCCATTATTTCCCCACTCTCTACCTTTTAATAGAAAACACACATCTATAAATGCTCACCTTTTTTCCTGAAGCCTGAAAAATCTTTATTAGAAAGCCTGATTGTCTCTCCGTTCTGAAAATATAAACCTGAAAGGTGAAAAAAGAAAAGAAGTTAACCAATACTAACTATGAAGTCCTTGTGCTTTCTAAATAATATCTAAATCATGATTGTGACTATTGCCAGGATCCAACTTCATGACCAGTTTACTGGTCAGTCTTCGTTCAAAAGACAACAGAGTTCTCCACTGTCCTGAAAAACCACAGGCTTGTCATAGGAATATTATCTTGTTGCCTACTTTGGCCTACTTTTTTTGGTACACTTCTGTATGTGCACATTTAAAAGCACCTAGCCAAACAACTTGCCAGCTCTCAAAGAAGTGGCATCTGGAGACTGTCTGGAAATAAGTAGGGCAAAAGATTGAGAATGTATAACTTGCTCCCCTTCCCTTATCAAGAAAATGTGCCTGCTCATACTGCACTGCAAACTTCACGATGCTTTAGCAACAGTCAGAGTAGAAATTCCAATCAAACGACCCTCAACATTTCTGCTGTTTCTGTCTGAAACAATTTTTGAATCAGAAAACTATTCAAATACAGCCTACTCATTGCTCATTTCCACAGGAAAAACTGTTTAATCTGGAATCCTCAGGGATGGAAGTATTGATGATACAAGTTCAAGAACACATCTTGTACCAAAATTTAAGATGTAAAGTGCATGGCTTGTAGACAGGGATTCCCTTCAATAGAAAGGCTGGTTCAGTCACTCTTTGAGACTCCTGTGGCATTTGACAGGCTCCTTCCTAGCAGGTGCTCATACAGTTTGTAGGAAAGAGGATCTTTTACTTCCAAGGCCACGTGAGCCAAGCATTGGACATAGCTGAATATGTGCTGAGTTATTAACAGGAGGTGAGACAGAGCTCAAAGCTTTTTTTAGTCAAGAATACAGTGCAGGTTTACTGAGGACAATTGCTCTATATACACAGAACTCTCTAGTTTTTGCAGTGGCATGTTTAGCAGCAACAGCATGTTACCAGGTGTCTCAACTCCAAACCCAGTCCTAAATAATGATGCTCTGTGACTCTGGAGAAATGACACAGTCTCATTAAGAATCTTGGCTTTAACTTAAGTGAAAAGGTGTGACAATGCTAATCACTTTCTATCAGAGAAGTGGAAAAAATTAGCTTATTAGAGTGTGTCTTGGTTAGAAAAGACAGCTGTCTGCTAGGGAGGGCACGACCTTCCTTTGGACTGGAGAATTCAAACCCCCTCCCTCCGAATTATTAAAACTTTGATATTAAGTTGGCTCTCAGGCAACGATATGGGGATAGGAATAACAGCTCTTTACTGGTATGTACAACAAGGCAAACAAACAACAACTACAGCATTAATGATAAACAAAACCAGGAACCTCAAGGGGGCTTTTGTTTCACAAAGCCCAGGACAGTCTGGTCTCAGTGCAGAACTCTGAGGGCACCAAGCTGGAGCGGTGGAAAATCCTGGGCTGGTGGGTGGGATGTACCAGAAGCTCCAGGTGGTAGCTGGAAGGGCAGGGATATCCTGGCAGGGCAGGGCAGTGTGGCGATACAGCGTAGCAAAAAGCCCCAAAGCAGTGCCAAAGAAAAGCCGTGGCAGTACAACAGGGCCAGCCCAGCTCCAGCAGGGCAGGAGGAGGCAAGCTCAGAATTCCTGGGCACATGAGGAGATGATGGTAGATTTCCTCAGGACTGGACCCAGTGGGACAGCGAGAAAATTCCTCCTGCAGCAAGAGCGGCCTGACCGCTCTCTCTCCGATGCCTGAGCAAAAGAGCAAAACTGCCCCCACCCCTGTGTCCTTTACTTACCCCAAACTTCGTGGTAACTTCTTTTTTCCCCTGGGAGAGAAAAACTCTCAGAGACCAAAATAGGGTGTATGTAGCCTGGTGCTACACTCTCCTTTGGCCACTTCTTTTGTTTTGGTCAAGCACTCATAAGCACCCAGTAATTAGTATCCTAGCAACTTTATGGGGAAAAATTCTATAAGGAAAAAAACCAAATCTAACCCCCAATACAGTGTTTGGAAAGCACAACAGGACTGCTCATTGTAATTCTGTATTCGGCGCCTTTTACCAACACCTTGCCATGTGTTCCTGCTACCCGCATCCCATGCCAAGGGAGAACAACATAAGCTTTTGTGACTAGAGCAGTAGTCTTTAAACTACAGAGCCATCTGCTTTCTTGTAAATCCCTTGCTAGCAGCTGTGTCTCCCCACCCTCCTCCTTGCAGAGAAATTGAATTTGTTCCACAGAAAAAAGAGATTGGAAGGAAGGTGCACTGCAGCAGCAGTAACAGAACACCTGGGATAAGTAAACTATGTCTTTCTCATGCACACATCTTCTCAGTAGCACCTGTGATGCTACTATATCCTGTATAACCTAGTCATGCCAGATCAAGTATAAGTACCAAGTTCATCCTCTATTTTTATCCCATTTTCCCCACTTGCACTGCTACCCCCAGGACATGGTTACCATCAAAAATAATCTGCTAAACATTATAGTGTTCCTGGTGTAATATATGATTTAGAATAAATTTGTGCTAAGGACTAAAACTACAGTATCTTTTAATGGAAACTGAGTAACAGGAAAGAGCAATATGCACCAGGTGGTAAGAGGAAAGGTATTCGCTACCGGGATGAATTCCTGTCTCAAAAGGGGGGTATTCCAGAGGATTATTTCATCTGGCAAAACCCCAGCAATATCATTAATGATAAGATGAATATTCGTCGCCAGAAAAAGATATTCAAGAGGATTATCGTCTAACAGGATTCCAGCGATAAGGGTATTCCAGGAAACTCTTTGTCAGGAGCGGCCACAAGAAAGAGCATGCATTAATATGTGAAAAAGGGACATGATCAGTGAGGGGAAGCAGGAAGACACCACCACCACCACCCCCCACTCCGGTATCCTGCGAAGTCTGAAGATAGTATAAAAAAGACCCTGTGAGAACAGTATTTTGTGAACTATGGGGATATGGAGCGGTCCAAACCCGGTTCACCCAGCACCGATCGCCTGGCTCGGTGCTGTTTTGCTTGCGGCTTTTTCCAATTTTACTTTGATTATTTAATAAATTCCTTTAATCATTAAATTGGCTGATTCATTTATAACACTGGTAGTGAAGACTTCTCACTGCTTGTTATGATTCAGCTACAACTCATGTCACTATAGAGCATGAAACCCAAAGGGAGGAAGATGAAAGGGGGTTGCAGGACATCTCTGCTCAAGCAAGTGGTGACAGCAGGCCCCAAAAAGATTGCATTTTGAAGAAAGATATACAAAAGCAGATCCTTTACATTCCTTCCCTCCTCTCCCCACTCCCATGTTTTGCACCTTTGGTTTAGAAGAGTAGAAGAAGTCACCTTCAACCAGTTTCTCCAACAGCATGTGGATACTCAGCACAGGAGAACCAGGCTTGCCTAACTCACCAGCCATTTCCATCTAGCCATTCCCTTGTTTACATCTTCGGGACATTGAACCTATATATGCCTAGAGGAAGATCTTTTTTGTTTCCTTCCTTCCTAAAAGACTATCACCTTAAGATTTCTAAGTACAGCTTGCAAAAATCCAGACTAATACATTAAACATCAATGAATTATGAAGTTTTAAAAATGGCATCAAATCACCTAATCTCATTCTATTAGAGATGCTATCTTGAAGTAAATACTGAAATAGTCAAATGTCTGAATAAAATTCTCTTTTACAAGTATTTTCATTTCTAGGAAAGTTTTAAGTAATACCTAAATGTCACAAATCCTAAACAAAAGCAGTATGAAAGAGATCTTGTCTGTGTCTCATTAAAATGGGTATTGTAAGGATTGGGTGGGAAAGAGAGGGAAGAGGGGTGAAGGATGCAAGGCATCAGGAGGGATAGGTTGAGAAAATTTGACAGCTTCACCAAACTACCTCACCTCTCGCCTGCTCAGTGCTCAAACTACTCTGCAGACAAAAAACTCTTCGTCTTCTCATACACATTAGAACTGCATCGTATTACATTTCATCCGACTGTTACATCCAACCACATTACTGTTTGATAAAGGGCCACACCTTTCCGATGCCTCCATCCTGGGGAGCTCCTCCTACTATGTCAGTTGTACTCGGCTGAGAGAAATGACCTGCTGTCACTGCATATCCTGAGCGATAAAGAAAATAAATAAATAAATAAATAAATAAAAACCATGACAGGCAAGAGCCTGAGAAACAGATCAGACAGACAGATCAGGCTTATAAGGCTTCACTGCTCCTGGGCTGCACTTAAAAGTTCAACAAGCATTCTGCTCAGGATGCAGCAATATTCTGTTCAAAAGTTCATGGGGATGGGAAGTGAGAGTGGACCCTCCAGTACCCTTCCAAAAGCTGAGAGAAGAAAGCCATGTGTGTGGCCAAGGGACACAAGGAGCTCACACTGGGAGCCTTTTGCCAACTGCAAGGCAAGAGAGGGAAGCAGTAAAACAGGAAAAGGCATACACATAGGAAAGGGATCATATGACCACAGAGAAAGCACCATGTCAAAAACCAACAGTCCCACTTGGATCAGACAGAAGTCTCCTCCTTTGGCTAAAATCACTGCCCAGGAAGGCTTAAAAATCATGGTCCCTTTTGGTCAGGGGAGACAGAAGAGGACAGCAGACAAAGAGGTCAGAGAAGTCAACAGCTTAAAAAGACACTTGTCTACGCAAGAAGAAAAATGGGACAATATATCAAAGAAAAACGTGTGTATTTGAAAGAAAAAAGATGAAAGATTCAACTTTGATATATTAAAACAATATATAATAACTCAAGATGAGTAGAGTAGCTCTTCTTCTAACACTCCCTAGTATTTGCCTTGCTCTTTTGCTACAAATTGAGGCTGTCATCAACATGGTAAACCCTATAATTCAAGTCTATCAGTGGCAAAATCTATTTATGTCTGCAAACAAGTAAACATTTACTTTCCATTTAGCAATCACCAAGAAGTATCTCCAAAATGATATTTTTTTTAAATATTAAAGGTTAAGGGGACAATGAGAGGTCAGAGCAAATAGTCAAACAGCATCAAATAGCTGAAATGCCTTCTAGATCTCAACAGTCTTAGGCACTTCAGATTAGGTGGAAGCCTTTAAATTAACCATTTGAGGGACGTCAGCTGGTATTAGAGCCAGTAAAACCAACTGAGTTAAAGATGTAAGTATAGCCAAGCCTTTCACACCTGCCTTCAGCTGACAATGACAAATTTAGATAGTGTTATTTTTGTTGAAATAAATGCATCTGCAATATAATTCTGTAATTAGTTGTTGTACCTATTTTAAAGGCATATGTAAGCAGACATGCAGTTTAACTAGGGACAAATAATTTGCCTGTTACAGGGCAAAGGCAGGAATGTTAAGAAGCCCACCACAATCCAGTGTGCTGTTCAGTTAAAATGCCTTTTCTATATTAGTAAAAAAAATTACAGCAAAGTGGGGGGAAAGTGTTATAATAAGGAGAGAAAAACTGAGTATTTTGAATGCTTCTTTGCTTCCAGATAAGTACCACTTTAATTCAAATATTCTTCCTTTCACATTTTTTATAAAAATACTCTACATCACTGTAGAAAAAAACAGTATCAACTTTATAGCATCAAAGCCTTGAAATACATTGTTGGACAAATACCTATTCACAGTGAGCATTAGAAAGCTGCTTACCAAGGTATGTGTACCTCCTGGCTATCACAGCATCATCATTCAGCTTGTAATATGTGTTGTCAGTGAGATTCAGTACTTTGATAGTTCCTGTCCAATAATAAGATCCTGGTGCACCCATAATAACCAGTTCCTACAACAGGAAAAATGGAAGTGTGTGAGGAAAAGGGTAGGAGGAAAAAATAACAATCAAAACTTTACACATTAATGGAGGAGGGACAGCATATTTACTTAAAACACGAATAAGTACATCTGTAACAACCTCCATTCTGTGTGCATTTGCACAGTATCTGTCCTTCTTCCCAGACATGGAGGTCGCTGCATATACCCTAGTGACACGCTGCCCTTTTATGGTCCACTTCTGCTCAGCTCTTTTGCTGCAACAGAAGACTTTCCTCAACCTTACTGACCATCAGGCTTATCCCTGCTAACATAGTTCTCAAAAAAAAAATCTCTCTACTTGCTGCCTTTCCCAAGCATCGTTCAGAAGACCCAGAGACAGAAATACACCAGCCCACCCAGAACCCATCACTCAGCTACAGATCATGCCTTAATGCTGGCTGACATGCTTTACTAACCAACTATGATGGAAACAGCATAAAGGATTCTCATTTTACAACTATGAAGCTAAACAGCTGCCATGCATTCAACAAGCAGGATGTGTGTTATATCCTAGGTGGAACACTTTGCCCAGCTCTGTCATCAGATACACTCTGGTCTTTGAGAGACAAGCTGGCTATAGAGTCATCATAGAATCATAAAATGGCTTTGGGATGATTACAGACAACCAGAGTGATTGAGCATTTTAAAAGACCATAGAAATCAGGCACAGTTTGATCCAGCATTCAAAGGTGGATAGTCATGGATAACGTTTTTGAGTCAAAATCCAAGGTACATTTACATTCAAGAGAAATGCACAAAATAATTGTCCCAAAACATCCAGCATCCTTGCAGAAAAACCTTGCTCCTGGATGTGGTTTTAAATACCTCCAGTAAGGGACCAAATTAAGCATGAGGAGCATTAAGCTCAGGAAGTTCTCCATCCCCCAAAAAGACGTGAACAGCTGCCTTCCTCAAATCTCCATTCAATGCAAAACCATGGGTGGACTCCATCCTTGTGGGAAATTGCTATCATATCCAAGATGACCAGTTCCAGTCGGGGGGAGATGTAAAGCAAGGGATTCTTCTAAGACTATACAGGGACAGGACTGCAAAACCAACCAAAGAGCAGGATGTGCTTAGAAATAGCTCTTTCCTCGTTACAGGCCATATCTGTCAGGTCACTTACTGACAGGAACAGCTACCATCCATAGCACTGATTATATGATAGAGGATTGCCTGTTTGACCCAAAAAGCCATTCATTTGTATTTCCTGCTGCCATCAGGCTGAAGTGATAAAAGTTTAAAGGTATCTTTTGAACTAAGGTAGCAAAGGAGAATTTAAGCCTGGGAACAGAAACAGGTTGGGGAGAGCAGTCAAGTCAGGAAACAGCTGCTGCTGGCTGAACATCCAGTTCCCAGAGAGTGCCCTTGTGGCAACATTTCCTGCTCTCCCAGTTTACTGAAATGGCAAAAGACAATTTCTGAAAGAGAAAAACTTTATTCTATTTGTATGAGTCTGGACAATACATTCTGTAGATCAGATCATATATATATAATTAGGAATGGATATGTGTTCTTAAAAATTTTAAAATAAAACCAAAACAAACAAGCAAAAAAGCCACAACTCTGAAACATTAACAAAAAAAAAAATCCATGCACAAGGGAACAAATAAACTCTTGACAAAACTGAAATATGGCTTATAGACTTGTGTCCAGAAAAAAATGTGGTCAAGTACTTAGAACGACTGTAATGTATATATTCTACCACACTATTTTTTCTCCATCTTTCTGCAACAAAGAACTGCAGCAGAACTGAAACAAAAGTGTTTATCTTCTATATGTATGTGTATGTATGTGCATTCTATTCATGCACATGTACACATACATAAACAAAATGATTCGGGAAAGACAATTTTACATCATCACTTACAGTAAAGAGCTAATGACAAAGAAATACCTCTATGCAAGTTTTGGGATATACATAATAAGAATATTCCCTGAAGACATTTCCAGAGTCAATTCATTTATACTTGTCCACAAACCTTGAGAGACACATATACGCATGTATGAACCACTGTGCAGTCACTGTGCAAGAAACAGACATATGGGAAGCTAGACAAGGCACAAGAGTGTTTGCTGGCAGGAAGGGACCATTCTCAGCATTCAGCCCACTGTCCAAGACATGTTTGGGAATCTCCTCCTGGGGCATGCAACAGGAGAGCCACTTAGCATCCCCAACCCTTCCATGCACGTACCCCAGCTCACCTCAGTGAAGAAGCCTGCGATCCCCGCCTGGCATGAACCATGCTCCTCCCCATACTTCTTCTTGTACTCTGCAGGAAAGAAGGGAAGAAAACAAACTGTAGTCATCCCTGGCACAGCACACACTCATCACTTGAGCCACCTGCATTGCTACTCACACAGCCTGGAGAGACACCAGCATGCAAGGCTCCTGGGCTTTATCAGTGGATCAGCCACCAACATGCACCATGCAGCATACTCACCCACACCAGGGAGCACTGCAAGGAGCCAGTTGGGGAGAGAGGCCAAAGTGCTCCTACAGAGATGCTAAACAAGCAGTACCACAGTAGCATGAAATAGCAGCAGCATCGCTCCAGTACAGGTGCATTAGAAGAGGCTTCCATCTGTGGCAGATCACCACAACTCAGAAAGGGGGAGCAAAAAGTGACGCACATACCTGTGTGCCAGACTCTACACTAGGAGGTTTAACTCTCAGGCCCATTACTACCTCAGAGAAATAAAGTGATCTTCCCCTACAATGACAGCCATCAAAGCCCCCAGCAACATTTCTGGTGAGGGTGCTTCAGGACACAAGCTCCAAGAAGAAGACAGTAACTGAGGAAAAGCCACGAGTTTCTACATGATCAGACAACAGTCTCTTTTGCAGAATGTTTAGATCTGCTGCTTTTTGTGGCCATGTGCCCAGAGCTCCCTGCTCACAGGGAACCCAACCAGCAACCTACAATTTTGTTTATGGATTTTACATAGCAATCATTTGCCCTGTCAAACCTGAAAAATTTTTATTTTATCTTTTTGATGATGAAGAAAAAAATATTTCTAGGAATACATTAAATTCAGGGTGGGGAGCAGGAAAAATAGGACAAAAAGAAAATCACTTTCCACCCTGCTCTAATTCAAATATTTTCATCTTGGAAGTATTTGAAACTTAGAGCTGGATCAGAGCCTTTGCAGTTTTTTCCAGAGCATTATTTTCAGATATCTACCATATTATCACTACTTCCTGTACATTAGAGTAATTCATGTTCAAAAACAATTTACCATATAACCTGATAATTGTGAAACTTTTTAATATTTTTTTTTATTTTAAGCCCCATTAACTCATTGTTAAATGATAAAAATTATAATAAAATTAATAAGCAAACTGCCTCTGGAACCAAGCAAGTTCCTTTGGAGCTGCATTTTGTCTTACTGAAGATCAGAAGGAATTAATTATAAAAACTGCTGCCATCTTTCAAAATATTTTATGTAGACATATGTACACACACACCATTCTCCCTTTTGTATTACATACAGTCTCTTCCTGACATCATGAAGATGTTCAGAATTTCAGACATTTGCTGAGATCATACCAGTTGCACAGGGAGAGGTTCAGTTGGAGACACCACACAGAATAGAGACTTGACCCACAAACTACAGTCCAAATGCCCAACACTTGTGGCCAAGGCAATATGCATCCCAGCAGACCAGAAGTACAGCTGGGTCTCCTAGCGGTAATGTATGACAATACCACTGAGAATTGAAGCACATATCATCCCATAGCTATTCAGCAAGTGTTGGGGTTCTGAATTGCTAACTCTCCATATACAGATTCTCCAGGCAGTACTTGTCTGGGGAAAAATATTTTTTTGTCAATGTGAACTTTTTTTCATTGAGAGAGCCAAGGAGAAGAGATTCCTCCCTCCAGCATTTCCTGAAAAATAATTCTCTGCATGTCCTAAAAGCCCTGCATTCACTACAGCAGGATCCCTACCCTTGCATGATGCAATGAGGAAGGTCAAAGCCCATTTGGAATTAAATCCAGTGAAGGATAGCAAGGCTAACAAGAAGGGCCTCTTCAGATACATCAGCAGCAAAAGGATACTAAGGAAAATCTAGGGCCAACTGCTGAATGGAAACAGGGACCCCTTGCAAAAGAAATTGCAGAGAAAGCTGAAATACCGAATAGCTTCTTTGGCTGCCTGTTTTGAAGTCTGAGGTGACATTTGGTTTCTTCTTGTCTTCAGGCTCTCTTTGCTTCAATCTTCACTGCCAAGGCTATGACATTTCATGAGCAGAAATGTAAGCACAGAGGCCCAAACACCTCAGACATTGGGGCTGTTTGAGAATTTAAAGCTCTAGTGACAGAGGAGAGATCAGCACACCACATTTCAGGGTGGAATCAAAACAGATGTAGTCCTCCCCAAGGAGCCAGCAACCCAGTACAGATACTGGGCTCCTGGATTTTTGCCTAACCCTTTCAGCACAAAACTACCCGTCCTTGTCTGCCCTCCTAGCCCCCACCTGCAGTGATGTACACCTGCCTCCACATCCAAGCAAGATTCCTTTCCACTCATGCACCCATGGCCAAGGGGTGCCACCCATCCTAGATGGTTATATCCCGGCATCACAGACTTCTGTCTGCTCCCTAGAGCCAGTCTGCCTCTCCCAAGCAATGGATGAGCCCAAAAGAGATTAAACCAAGATAATGCCTGCTTTGCCTCCACTTCAGTGCACAACAGTGACACCTGTCACTCAAATAACATAACCAGCCAGCCAGCCATGAAGTAAAGCAACCAACTAGATGGAAATTGTGTGGTTATTGTATCAGCTCATAGTTTTTGTACACCTGAATAACAACCTTTGCATGAGGTTAAATTCACTTGGTTTTGCACAGCTCCAGGCAATAACTGCAGTCAAGGACAAATTTGTTGTTTCTACACTTCTTTATTCTTTCTTGTCTGCCTGCCGACTGCTGTGCATTCCTGATTACAGAGACTGCAGGCCATAAAACTGCTGCAGCAACAGCTGACAGCAAAGCAGCATGATAAGGCTGAGTCTGGAAGAGGTTGCCGGCTGTGCAACTTCAAAGGTGTGCCATGAATAATACATACAGGAAAAAAGAGAAGAAGATGGCAATGGTGTGTAGCCAGGATGATCTCAGGTTACAAGAGAAGTGAGACCAAGGAAGGAGTAATTGCATAAAACAACACACAAGCAAAAAGAATAAGCTTTGATGTGTGACAGTTCTGAAGGTAAATACCCCTGAACCTTTTCTTTGAACAAAACTCTCTAAGCAAACTTCAACGCCATTACACAAGCTAAGCTATGAAGTGCAATAAAATAATCTATCTTTCTCAAAGATGTAAATTATCACATGCACTGAAAGCTTTTTGTTTCCTATATTACAGTGTTTCACTACTGTAGGAAGAAACAGTAGTAATTTTTCTGACCTAGCATTGTAATACTGAGTTTCCACCACAAAGCAGAGATGTTTTGATGGCTCCCAGAAAACTAAATGTGGTTTGGACTTGTGGGAAAATTTACTTTTTCTTTCAGAGGCAAGGGATATCAGCATGTGCTGTTCCCCTTATTTACTAACCAAAGGGACCATCAGTCTTCCCCACTTCCACCATCAATTCTTACCACCAAGGAGTAGGAAACCATTCCAGCTCTCCTCATCAGCTGGACTGCCTCTCACAGTACACACAACCATCCTTCTTTGCAAACCAAATGTATTGTGGAAATAAAGAGGCAGCCCCCTTTTTTTGGAAAGCCATTAAAACTATGGGGAAAAAAAAACTATTAAAGTATTGCCTGGAAAACTGAGGCCCCATACATCAACTATACCACAAAGGACATCCAGCTCATCTAAACCAGATTAGTTCCTACTCAGATTGTATTTAACTATCAAGTTTGCTGCTGTGTTCTAATTATCCCTCAATTCCAGATTTCTGTCAGCCCTTTCAGGGAAGCCAGGCAAGAATAAGATGGACTAAGACTACTATGCTGTTGCACCAGTGCCATCTAGTCAAAAAATTTCCATTTCCTCCATGGATGGACACTGATGTGCACTCAGCTGGCCTGCATCCTTCACCAGTTGAGGCTTATCACCTTAGCTGCACTAAAAAGAGGGTTTCTGGAAGCAAGCAGGCTACTGTCTACCCTCTATTTGCACATGGCAAGATCTAGAGAAGGCTGAGACACGGGAATCTTGCCAGGCAAAGGCATGTGTCCTAGTGTAGGATCTGCAGCCACAGGTCTGGTAGCCATGGCCACAGAGTCTGTCAGTGTAGAAGCACTTCAGACTCGATGCTTTGCGCTAGCCATTCATCAATGTCAGTGGAGGAAAATTATTCTGCTCCTTCCAGAAGGTGAAGGAAAAAAGTTACAAGGATGACTGCAAACTTATTTCACAGCAAACCTTAAACAATGAACTCCACTGTGTGACACACCACAGCTATCTCTCTTGGAGCTTGTTTTATTGAAATTTAAAGAATCAGGAGTAAACAAATGCAGCCATTCCTTGTGACACTGTGATTTCATGTCTGATGGGGGGAGGGGCTGGGTGGAAATCAGTCCCAAACTTTCAATTTTCACTTTACCATGCAGGGAAATTAAGCCAGCATAGTACTGCATCAACCCTGCCAACTTTCCACTGGCTGCTCTACATGTACTAGGCCCACACACTTCTATTTTTTAGCAGTTCCTGGCAAATATCCTGTCAGATTAACAGCAGTTTTATTCCAAAAACATGACACATAGATAAACACCAGTGATTCTTCTCTTCCAGAAACCACATCCCCACCATGGCTTCAGGCAGTGCAGGAGCAGTAACAAAGGCTCAGAGGGAGCCCCACCGGCATCCCTGCATGTGCACGTTGTCCAATAAAGTTAATATCAGATGACTTGCAGTGTATGAAATCAGTGTGAGTCCTTATTCTGATTTGCTGACAGTAATAAGGAGGGCAGGGAGGCAGAGAAGGACAAATACAGCAGGACAGTACTCACAACAGGAAGGCTTAGACAGCTTACATGTACTCTGCTGCACAACAGCTAGCATGGCTGGGGCAAGTCCCTCAAAACTTCTCTGTCACAGTTAAGTCTTTAGCTAAGACAAAATAAATCTGGTCATGGCAAGTCCAGTTCAGCTGACCTGGCTTGTTCTAGGAGTCCCTAGGTGAATAAGAGAGCTCGTGCAGAGACCTCAGCCAATCATAGTCAGTCCAGAGAGCAGACATGTCACTGATCAAGGAGCTGGGCAGGGCTAATACCCAGACCAATCAATCAATGTCTAGAGCCAGGAGTTTTGAACTCCCTATATAAGTGAGTTCCAAACAATAAAATAGGCTGTTTGTCTTACAACAAGAGGACTCGAGTCATGGTTTCTGTCTCCAACCTGTGACCATTGTGTAATACTTCTCATGTTTCAAATAATGACCAATTTCAGGGCAGGGAAACACTCAATGCGCAAGTGTATGCCATCTCCAAAAGGTGTGTGGGTTTGCAACAGCAGATTCCTAAGCAAAGCCCAGAGGGAGGTGAGGAGCCACCTCAGAAAAATGATCATTAAACGGACACAGCTCTATCACAGGCCTGGCTTTACAGGCCACCAAGCTGGGACCTGGCCACTTAACAGCAACAGAGAAACTTTCTGGGACATTCACTGCCCAATCCCACTCCAACTTACCAATGCCAGTAGCAAGCCTGCAGCTGGCTGCTGCCAGCTATGGAAAGGAGGGCAAACAGTTAAAAGCAAATTAGTAAAATCAGAGGTCTTGCCTACAACAAATCCTCCTCTGTTTTGTCCTCCAAACTCCCCCACTTCCTCAGGCTCCTACAGTGAAGAAGTGAAAGAAAGGAGGAAGCAAGGGTGCTTTCTCCAAGATGTTCCTCTCAAGGCCAAGAATCTTAGGAGATACTGTATCTTCTGCCTAACAATACACTTGTGCCTCTAGTTTACTTAATTGCTCTTGGCCAAGGAGACTGTCCTCAAAAGTCTTTAAAAATGGAAATGTAATATAAAAGTCTCACATGCACTAGAGAAGGAGAAATTAAAATGATGGCACATGGGATTTGGTACAGAACCAAAAGGCACAGCCACCCATGGCTCAGAGCTGGAGCCCTCCCTCTGCACCCACCTCTAACCCGGACCTCAACACAGCAATTTAATATAAATTGTTGCAGAAGTACCCAAAAGTGAGGAAAGTAACACTTCTCCATGTCCCACATCCCAATCCTCTGATAAATGACAATGTAAAAACGAAATTGTTTCCAAAAGACAGGCAAATTGGTTCATGATTGCAGCTTAATTCAGGATTTTTATTCTACTTCACAGTGAAGTGTAAGAGGCCAAGTTCGTATCAATATCTTCTCATTGTTTACCTAAGGGGAGAGCTGCTGCCTCAAAACACAATTCAGAAACTTTATATCCCTCCAGTAAAGTGCAACCATGCACTTTACCAGTCACAGAACCCAGTCATTGTACTAGTCTCCCAACTTTCAACTTCATCCAAAACCCTAACTGCCACCCTAGCTGTGCTGCAAAGCAGCCACATGATTAAAAAAAAACAAAAAAACAACCACAAAACAAAACAAAAACACACCAAATCAGTAGTGAAGGTTACTGTAGTACTAGAAGCATAACAAGGGACACTATAAGCTCCACTCCTAGTCCGACTCCTTACCTTCATAGCAGGGCAAGAGTTTCCTCCCTTTGGACTGCAGGTCAGGAGGAATGATGTTGCAGAAGCCATGAGGTAAGATATACTCTGTCTCATAGTAGATGTTTTTCCAGCGGTGCGCACATGCCTAAAGAGATCATATAACATGCGTTATTGGCCCAGAGTCACAGGAGATCAGTCCAACCAAGGCAGAGCATGCATGAACAGGACCACTCAGCATCACCTTCACTCCACAAATCTATTGCACTCTCCTTACAGTCCACTGTTTCTAGCTAAAGTACCTGCTCACTGTTAGCTTCTGCAGCTCAGGACATTGTCTGCCCTGGCAGCTCAGATCTCAGCCTTCACATGCATGTAACTAGGAAAACAAGAGGTCTCAGAGCCTATGCTGGAAATTTCAGAGTCTCTGACTGCATGAATCCTTGCAGATAGCAAAGCTCTTCTAACTAAAGCTGCACTAACACAACCCAGCAAAAGGTGAAAAACAGGAATAAAGACATTGAGAAGGTCAAACCACCAAATAAATGCGTGAATGAGTCAAAGGTTGATTTCCACTGGGAAAGACAGCTCTGTCTGCTGGTCGCAGATGTGCTCAGCCTTGCTTACTGGCAGTGAATTTAATTGAAAATGCCAAGGATTTTGTAGCAACAAGAGTGGCAACATTAGCCAAGGTAGGGACAAGCTGCAGAGCTTTATAGTGAAGAATGAGATCATCCTGAAAAACAGGACTCACCAGCACACTTGCTCACTACAACTGCCATGCACAGGCACACACGCAAGCAATGTAGAGCCTGGTTCATACCTCCACAGAACCCATTTTCTCCAGAAACTAACACTGCATTGTTGCCAGCCAAACCACAAGTTGGCTTCTGCTCAGGATTTATTTGGAATAAAAGAAAAGGAAATGTGAAACAGCAAGGGCTTTGAACTTAGCACGTGCCAGACCATATCTCCACCTGGTCTGTCTACACTGAAGTCACTGTAGATGTGTCAATTTATATAATTTAAGGCTTAATCTCATGCCAACAGGGCAAGTCTCTACAAATAATCTCTTCCACACGCCTTTAACTGTTCCTGGAGGCTTTGCATTAGCCCCCTTCACAAACCCCACATTTGACCCCATCCTCCCCAGATGAGATACCCTCTGTCCTCCATTTTTGTGTGCTACCCCACTTTTCTGCCTCAGCACCTCAGAGCTGCCCATCGGAGCATCTCAACGTTGTTAAAAATTATATCCACTCACAAAGCAGGCACAGCTGTGTCACCTCTCCACTAAAGGACATGGGAAGTGTATCAGCCACTGAGAAGCTCAAAATTCAATCCAGCCATCAACATATTTTAATATACTTATGCCCAGAAAGAAATAAATAGGTAATACTACTCTCAAAGAGCAAAATCAGTTGTGCAAAACCTGTTCTACTGTTAGGAGTGCTAAATTTGGAGTTTGATATTTATTGCTTTCCTAATTTCCTATGCTCAAGGAGAGGTACATATTTCCACATATGGCTATCACAGAGGGACAGTGAGGGGCTCTGGGGGCTGTAGAAAGTTTTGCACCACATTGCATGCTGCAGGCTGCTACCTGTGATGTAAAGGATCCCTCTGAGGGCACTCCACAGCCAAATGCATGTGAGAAGTAATAAAGAGCAGCTTTGGAGACTCCTGTATGCACTTTAAGGAGCCTCGGTTATGATTTCCACCCCCACGCATTACTCATTCAAAATTCGACAGCAACAGACAACCAACATGTGAAGCGCTCATTTCCAGCAAAACCAGGAAATAGTTTCTCTCCTGATGGATCTGTGCTGTGAGCACAAATATACACATGCACAACCTTTGCAAAGACAATGCCATAAAGACACATACTATTACAGCGACAGTCAAGTCAACCCCAACTCTGGATATAAACTCAAATGGAAACAGATCAAGAGGATTTTTAAAAATTTTATTAAGATAAAGGATTGTGGTATTGTATATTTCTTGATATTTTATATTTCAGAAAACTGCAAGATACTTACATAAATTAATCTACTAATTAATCTCTCTTAGAAGAGTAGAAACAATGGAGTCAGGCAGAGCAGCAGCATTTCATCACCAGCAGGTGGCTTTGCTCAGGAGTGAGGTGCAGAGGTCAAAAAATATAAAACAATATAAGGAGAGAAAAAGCTGCTGCTGAGTAAGAAGTATGTTCAAAATCAACAGGCTCAGTCTAGCAATTCCGGGCAGACTTAAACCAATCTGTTAAGTCTTAGGTTAATGACCACTTTTCTGTACCTTCCTCACGATGTGTATTCAGTAGTTCCCCACTGACTGCTCTAGTCTGCAAACCTTCAAGGGATGAACTCTTCTTGGTTACCTGAGTCAGTGCTTCCCCAGACATCCCTGTGCCACAGCTACAGAATTTGACATTTTCACAATGGACAGGAGTCCAGCAGCTCCTTTTCCTCCTCAGAACTAATTTCTCTGCAGCCAGACAACCAGCACATTTGTCTCCCTGTCACAATACATCCGATTTTGTTTTTTCTGTCTTCTCAAAAGTGTTTAGAGTTGATTACAGTTCACTGTTGCTGTATCATTCGATGTTGCTAAGGCAAGGTGATGTGGTTACAGGCTTCCTTCTCTGCAGCAACAACATATGTCTGAAGAGGTCTTTGGAACAACAGTGAATTTCAGGCAATTGCCAACAAGTGACAGCCTATGCACCCTATTTTAGATGCAAGTTATAGGTAGGTCCCTGTGTAGTAAGAAAACCATCAGCATACTTTGGTGCTCAGCAGCTGCTGCTGGGGTACAGATTCCATCTCAACCACAGAACAGGGAAGAAATGATGCAAACACTTGAAGCAAAATAAAATGCTTCTGAGCAAAGCAAGATGAGATAGCTATTGACAGCCAACACGGCATTACTGCAATATAACGAATAGGCCATTTCAGAACTGCTGACATTTGGCTCTTTCGTATATTGTTCCAGCCATGGGCTTTGCTCCACAGGAAGAGCAACACAATGACATAAATGGCAGGTATTTAGGAAGACCAAGACTAAAGGATGTGGCTTATCTCCAAATCACAATGCACTGTCCCTGGTTCCTCTCCTAAGAAAAGCAAAAGAAGGAATTTTACTGTTTAAGTTTGGAAAGAGCAGGCAATTTCAGATGTATTAATGCAGTACTGAGATTAATGCAGATTGACTGACAGTATATCCAAGGATAAGAAGCTATCTTATTTAATCTTACTCCTACATTAGTTTATACCCTCACTGTTTGATGCTTTACTATTTAATCCATCACACAAACACCAAAATCTGGTTTAGTAACCTCCTGGCACAATATGGGCTCAAACACAATTCATATTTTACCAAACACCAGCTAAAGTCCTCTGGTACGCTCCTCACCTTCCCTACTGTTTCCTGCCACTGAACCTAGTACTCCTATCAGACAACTGGGGAAGGCTGAAAAGAAAAATTTTAGGCCACTAAGCAGCTACAAAGCAAAAGAAAACTTCTTTATACAACCCACAGTTAAACTGTGGGACTAGCTAATCTAACACAGGATGTCAAGAGCATTAATATTTCACACACGCAACTACACTTGTTTATGAAATAAAAAACCAATCCATCTGACTTAAAGGAATCCCTCGTAAGAGATGCAGTAAACAGAGCTGTAATGTCTGACAATATAGACTCTACACACTCCTAAAAAAAGAAACACACTCATGTTATTTAGCAATTAAAAAAAAAATTGGCAAATACAGATATGAACACATATTCAGACACACCTTCTCAGAACATCAGTTTTTCAAACAGGCTTCAAAGAAAAGCTACATTTTAAAGATACACTAATCCTTATAACTAGAAAAGCACGTGTATTGAAAACCATCTGCGGAAAAATTACAAATCTTTCTCAGTAGAAAATTCTCAAAACAGAGAGCAACAATGACCTGTTACATCCAGGTAATTTCGTTCCACAAAGGAATCTGTATACATTCATTTCAGGCTCTGTTTACATACAGATGTGCATAGATGTATAATTAGTAGTTTAAGACTTAAGTGATAAATAGTAATAAGAATTATATAACTAAATATTCTCCAGCACCTGGACATGATCTACATGGTCAGGGGCAGCATAATCTTGTCAGACGGCTGGATTAGGATTGTTTTAAATCAGTGTCACTTGTGGAGATATTTCACTAGCCTAAGTTGCCCTGAAATACGCATACCACCAGCTGTGTATTTTACTTTACCTACATTTCACTTTTAACCTGCTTTATGTGTGAAATTCCTACCCCCTCAAACCTAATCCAAGGTCTGTCCCCTCAGCCCTAATCCAAGACCACCCATGTCTCTCACCCTTGTAGCCTCCATTCAGGCAGCACTCAGCTTGGCAGTTACTTGGCTTTTTGTCCCATGAGCAGTCCCTTCAATTATTGTTTCTGTCTAGGGAGATGATCCCTAAGCATCAGCTGCAATCTGTTTCCCTTTGAACCAAAATACACAAACCTGCTACTCTTAAGATATAATTTTGTCAAGAAATTTAGAGTTGCCTAAACAAAATGTATGAAATTTCTAAAAATTAATTAGGATGAATTTGTCTATTTCAGCCTGACGACTGGACAATGAAAAGGATGCTGTGTCTCAAGGGTAGTCTTATCCTGATCAATGCAAGTTACTCCTCAATTGTGACACACAATTGAGCACACATATACTTTAGGATACCCCTTGAAAATATGAATTGCTTGCACCAGCATGAATGCCTTAATTTTGTCCTCTGTTGTACATGTTTACAGTCTATTGGAGAGTGGGCCCTCTTTCTCCCCTCCTCTAGTCCTGAACACATTTAAAACATCCAAGAAAAGTAAAGGTAGCCCCTATCACACTAACAGGTATGTACCAAGAGAGATGAGGCAAAAAAATATCACAGTACTGTGACAGAAAAGTATCAAACTTACCTGCTCTCCTATGGGGAAATCAGTGCACAAGGACTTGGGGCATAAGCACCTGGACTCTAAGTACATATAATAAAAATGTCTTTGAGGGAAGCAGGTTTGTCCTCTTGCCTTTCACAGGCGATTGGTACAATAATCACTGCAGAAGATCTTTCTCACTAGCAACTTTTTGACAGTTTGATGTTAAATACAAGGGCAGTCCCTATATCACTGGAAAGATGGGGCCAATTGAAAGTTTCCTACTCACAAACAGTGCTGTTTAGAATTAGACTGCTGTCAGGGTTACCCTGATACAACCTTGACATCTACCTGCCATATATAATATGCACAACATTTTGCAGCAAATTTCTTTTTATTTCTGTTCACATCCCTGCAGACACACTCACTCAGGTAGACAGTGAGAACCCAGGTATGGATGTATATACAGGCAATTATTGATCATAATGTAAAATACCCATCCATTCTAGAAAGGCTTTTGCCCACGGCTCTACAATATCACAGGAAAAGTTTTACAAAGAAATACTGCACATCCTAAGGATCACATCTGCTCCCCTTGTCCTGTCTATGTGCATAGTAACCACACTGAAGACAAGAAGTCAATCCACACACAGTTAAGACATCTGTATTTGCAACTCTTTTACCTTGTTAATAGGAAATAAATACAGATAAATGAAAAATATGGCCACAAAGAACAATTTTCATTTTTCTTTGTAAGTTTTGAGACACCATTCATATGCTCAAGGAAAATGTAGGCTTTCCTATTTCCTACATAAACACAGGCAAACTACAAAAATAACAAATTAGTAGAATACCTCCCAGACAAATTTTATTTATTCAGTTCAAAGATATAAACCCTCAGGAAGTCCTTGGCTGACGCAAGTCAGGTGTGACTTGGAATGGCTTGGAATCCTTCCTCTATAAATCACATTTTCTGGCTGGGGCTCACTTCTGCTTGAAGAAAAGGACTATAAATCTGCTGCCTTTGCTCTGGACTCCATCAGTCACTGCCAAACACAATCCTGATGTGCTTAGTCAGGCAGCAGCTACATTTTTAATGAGATCAAATGATAGCATGGACTTACCAGGATACTTCCATCAGCCTTTGGCTGTCTAGCTAGGCTCACACCCATCCATTCATCATCTCTGTCTTCCTTACAGGTCTTTCCACAGAGCATGCCCCGAGAATTGCCTACAGAAGAAAAGGGAAAGGCAGCAAGGCAAGGAGATATGAGTTTTAAATACCTACCAAACAATCCTGACAAGAAAAGAGATTGCCCATCAAACACCTCACAATGCTTTTCTTTCCCCCTGCATCCTGATTATTTATTAGTTCTTGAATGCATTAACTGGGGCAATGTTCTCACTCTCAAGTGGCACCATACACATAAACAGCTGAGGAAAGACCCTGTTCCCAACATTCACCAGCTATCACCCTATGTCCACAGCTCTACTTCAATGAACCATCAATCCATCAAGTCAATGGGAGAGGTATCAGATTGCCTCCTGAATGCAATCTTGAAAATGAGATCGGGGCACTTAAAAAAAATTAGGCTAAAATCCGTAGTCCCATCAGTCAGCACTCATGAATCCATGACAATTTACAATCTGGTAGAGGACAAACCACTTAGTCAAAACATTGTTTTAACACATGTAAGCTTCATAAACAGAAATTCTACTTAGTATAAGTATGAAAAGATTAACAATGCCATTTTTTATAGGCAGAGAAAGCAACATATCACCAAGAAAACCAAAATATTAAAATGCTTCAATCTTTACCATCATTATCCAGCAGGAAATTTTAATTATAATTTTACTTTAGGCCTCCACCTTCCCCTGCCTCAGATAGTTCATCAGAGGAACTGAAGTCAACCCTGATCCCATGCAGTGGCATACAAGTGGTCTCACTGAGACCACTTTAGTACAAAAAGTAAACTCAGGAAATTATTTGCTGCATTATGAGGGAACCCATAGATCACATTACTAATAACATCACATATCATGAGCCCATCTCTGCATCGCCTGGGGTCATCCTATGCGCTCTTACTTCAGCACTGCCTGAAGCAGGCAGTAGCACTCTGGAACACTTACATAATCACACTGAAGCAGGTGAAGAAAAGACAGAAGCTTAGGTTAAGCAGGGAAAAAATCACATTTACCTGGTTACTCCCTGGAAAGAGCAAGCAAGGTCACTGGGAGGACACCAGCACCAGTGGGATGTTATTTCGTAATGCTGAAGAGAACATGACACTTCTGCTAATAGTGTTCAAAATCCATCAGCAAAGGCTGGTTGCTCCCTCTCAGTATTTCAGGGCCAATTTAAAGTTGGCAGAAGGACTGCTAGCCATGTGGTTTGGATTTTTTTGGTTGCCTCCTGCTGTCCCAACATCACAACTACCCACCTCTCCCCATATCCAGTTCTGTGCATCTTCTGTCAGGGTTAGTATGGACTCGACATTTAAACACTGCTCCTGGGGACTGAACAGAGGTGCTGTATTTAGATTCTGCCTTGGGAGCACCAACCAAGACCCTGGAAACCAAAAGCAAAGCAACAAGTGATTAACAATTTCAAGAGGAAAGGAAAAAAACAACAAACACCACCAAGGTTCACATTGCCAGAGCTTCACCAGCAAAAGCACTGCTGTCAGCAACCTTGCAAAACAATGACACTGACTCAAACTGAAAAAACATCACACACAATAAAGGCATTTCTCCGCAGTGAAGGCACAAATATTTTTAACAAATTAAATTTCCATTAGGATTGTAGCACATTTAAAGTGACACATCCTTACCACAGACCTCCCAAAAACATTTATGAAAGCATTAAGATAGACAACAGCATCTGCATCTCTTCTTCCTCAATTTTAGCTACATCCCTATCAATCCAGAACCGATACAACCACAAGCGGACAAAATCTGAACCTCCTGCTGGCTGCATTCTTGCCAGCCAGCCCAAGATTTGTAAGCTCGTTTAGAAAGAGGAGGCAATCCATTCTCAGAACATTTTATATAATTACATGTCTAAAAAACAAGAGCAAAAAATCAAACCAACAACACAAGCAAATCTCTTCCACAATACATTGTTATGAACAAAAATTTATCCTTAAGGCTGTAAAGACTTTACCTGGACTATTTATCCCACATGCGATCTAGTGTTTCTGGGAAGCACAAACGGCCTGCTCAAAAGAAAGATGGCCAGCACTTTTTAATCACTTGTATTAGGATCCAGTCAGTTAAACTCTTTAACAACCCAGCTTCTATCCTCTCATACCCTAAGGGATGCTTTTTGAGGAGGATTACAGGAGAAGCACAAGTATTAAAGGAGTCCTTTCACTGTCTCCTCATTAAAACCACGATCTTGAGATTCTCAAGTGCTTGTGACCCCAGATCTGGGCACGTTGAGGAGGAGGAGGGAGGTTTAAGCAGGAGGAGGGCAGCTCTGAGGAGGGCAGTGGGGAGCACCAGGTAGCAAAGTAACAGTTCTGCAATTCTCTTATACTGTCACTCATGACAGAGCTTCTGAATGTAAAAAAATCCTCACTAAAGTCAAGCCCAGGGCTGGAACTAAGGGTTACCACCTCTAAAAGACTAAGGCTCCAGAAGTCCCCTGTGCAGACTCAGGCTACTTGGGAGGCAGCACCTGACCAAAGAGACGCTGCTCTTGGTTTAGCCACTAAAGAGCTATTGATGCAAAGTCAGTCTGTGTACACAACTCTCCCACTCATGGATGGACAGCTCAGCACCAGCCCCAAAATGGATGTTCTCCCTGATTTAAACAACTTTTCCCTCACCCTCCAATCTAAAGTTCCATACCAGTCATCATCCCAGTACACACAGGGAGACCCAAGGCAAAAGGTGTACACTTCTCCACGGTCAATCTGAGTCACCCAGAAGAGCTTCTCCTGCATCAGAGCCTCATCTATACATAGCAGGAGTACATCTCCACTCCTGACACACTGCCCTGGATGTTGGATGCAACAAAACTGCCCAGTGGCACTTGATATATTTACCAAAAATACGAGAAACCCCTGTGTTAAGTGACCATTTTTTCTGAGGTGTTAGAGGCTAAACTGTCTCTTTTGGAGAACTCTGATGGAACTGCATTCTTGCATTCTACAACACACATCAGGCTTTCACAAGTGAGGAGAATTAATGACCAAAATACTTAAATTGCTAAAACCCACAAAGGCTGCACTCTTGGGGAACAAGCGCAAAGGAGCTTGAAAAATAGCTCTAAATGATAATCCTACTAGGCAAGCAGCAGATATAAAATCAAATGGTAGTCATTTCATTTACACAGGCAATGAATGCATAACATTCACTTATTAATATTCATGAGGTCTAACAAAAATAAACTTTACTAGCTTAAAGAGTTACAGGTTCAAACTGCAAAAGGAAACACCACATTTCTATGACCGGTTATAACAAGAAGACAACACACGTCACAAGGAACTCCAGTTTAAGAAGTTCTGCTCTAACCTAAGAAAAGTAAATATGATTTAGCAACTAGTGCATGAGATAGCTTGGGTTGCAACATGAAAGATAAAGACAATGGAGAATTACAAAGACTTTTCATCTCTCTTTAAAAAGATGAATGGGAAAATTTGATAATTAATAATTTGAGTAAGCTACTGGCACAGATGTCTTAAGCAATTATACCTTTCAAAAAGAAAATATTCATTGCTATTTCTTCATGCGGACTGAGCAGCAAGAAGCAGCCAGCGACATGTGCGAATGACAAATCTATTGTGGATTGTCCTGAATGTCCATAGATTCAAATTTGATATTTCACATACAGCACACACTATGTCATCTTAGGATCTTGTCTCACTCTTTCACTCTTGCACCTAAAATTCAGCAGCTGAAACCTTTGCAGAGCTACTGTTTCATCATCTGATCCATGCTCACCCATAGCCTAAGATGGTTACCCTCATGGACACAGGAGGTTTTCTGTTGGCTCACTGCGACATTAATTTTGAAGAGTTAAGGATTTTAGGAAAGTTAAGATTATAGCTAAATTAGATGTTCTGAATTAGCTGAAGTAGATAGATAAGCTTTGTTTATAGTTAACAGAAGCCACATCTTAGATAAGCTACCCCAGATCTAGTAACTAATTGCTTGACAACTTTATGTTTGTGTAGCTGTGCTTGTAATGAAAAACAGAATGTGATAAATAGATCTCAAGAACAAAAAATTTCCCATGCTTGAAGAACCTACTGAACACAGGAAACTAATAAGTTCTATCAAGGATTCATTTGTCACATATGCATTAAAAAGGTAGAAAGGTCAGAATGAGGAAGACTCATTTTACTTCCTCATTTCCCCTCCCCAGAATAGACCCTGACTCATTTCAGGGAACAAACTATGCATGTTTAATAGCCTTTTTGCCAATTAGCATAAGAAGTGGAAAAGAGGAAGTGACAGGGTGTCTTGGTTAGAAAAGACAGCTGTCTGCTAGGGAGGGCACGACCTTCCTTTGGAATGGAGAATTCAAACCCCCTCCCTCCGAATTATTAAAACTTTGATATTAAGTCGGCTCTCAGGCAAAGATATGGGGATAGAAATAACAGCTCTTTACTGGTATGTATAACAAGGCAAACAAACAAAAACTACAGCATTAATGATAAACAGAACCAGGAACCTCAAGGGGATTTTTGTTTCACAAAACCCAGGGCAGTCTGGTCTCGGTGCAGGGCTCCGAGGTCACCAAGCTGGAGCGGTGGAAAATCCAGGGCTGGTGGGTGGGATGTACCAGAAGCTCCAAGGTGGTAGCTGGAATGGCAGGGATGTCCTGGCAGGGCAGGGCAGTGCGGCGATACAGCGTATCCAAAGCAGCACCAAAGTAAAGCAGCAATTATGGGACCGGGCGTCCCAGTCCAGCAGGGCAGGAGGAGGAGAGTGCAGAATTCCTGGGCTCACGAGGAGATGATGGGAGATTTCCTCAAGACTGGACCCGGTGATGGCAGTGAGAAACTCTTCCTGCAGCAAGAGCAGCCTGACCGCTCTCTCTCCGGTGCTGAGAGCAACAGAGCAAAGCTGTCCCCACCCCTGTCCTTTACCTGCTTAAAACCTCACCGTTTCCCTAGGAGTGAAAAACTCTCAGAGACCACAAAAGGGTGTAGCCCAGTGCTACACTCTCCTTTGGCCGTTTCTTTTGTTCTGGTCAAGCACCTGTAAGTACCCAGTAATTAGTCTCCTAGCAACTTTATGGGGAAAAATTCTATAAGGAAAAAAACCCAAATTTAACCTCCAACACAGGGGTATGAATATGCATTTGTATTGTGTATATTCAACACTTTTGTAAATAAAAGGCTTTGTAAACACCTGTGATCTCAGCAGTGCGCATTAGGGAGTTACTCCACACACTGCCCGGCGTCATAATAAACATACACTTTCTAACTTTAAACTGTTCGAGAGTTTTTATCGTCACAGTTGGATATCGATATTAGATCAATATTCATATTTTAATAATTCATCACATGCTTTTTGTTTGGTATTTGCTACATACTTACATACCAATTACTTTAATTTTATTCAAAGGTTTGAGACTGGAATATTTCCTTTGTCAACACAAAAACTTGCTTACTCTTTCACTAGTTTCTGTATGTAATGCCTTAACTATCATGAGACTTTTCAGCAGACCTCTTTTCCCTCTAAATACTTTGAGACTCCTGGAATTAAAAAAACACCTGTTTTGTATCTCCTCTTCATGTTTAAAACACCTTTGAAATCTTTTGCAATGTGTATGAAACAGCACTGCCATCAGAAAAAGTAGTTTTTCTCTGCTACTCTATCAAATCAGAAATTCTTTTCAAAAAAAAGTCTTAGAGTCTAATAGAGTCTCATTTCAGTGCTGTGGAGTCTTCCCTGGCATAAACACACTAAATATAAATACAGCTAGAAGAAGTAAAACTTCCCAACATATTCCAAATAGTTTAACCACCACTTGTTTAAAATGACTGATTTCTGCAATACAGATTTTCAATGCTACTATATGACTACTTGAACTGCGGGCAAGCAAGCACCAGCAGTTCTCCAGCCTTTTGCCACAAGGCTTACTATGTCAGTAGTACTCTCCGCAGAGATTATTGATGAGTCCAGGTTCTCACCACAACTGTACTATTCCATGGGAAGCTCCTAGAATATTAGTGAGCAGCTGCATGAAGATAACCTGAAGGGGGAACCCCATCAAGAGAAAAAGGTTACTTTCTATTCATAAAGGAAGAGAACCAAGAACAGGAGGAGGGGAGTTTGGAGCCATTTTCCTTGAGGTGTACAGAAATCTGTAAGCAACAGCCCCATCCCACTGGCTCTGTGAAAAAACGTGTTGGGGTTTAAACCAAAATAGGGAGCAGTAAGCAGAAAGGCCACTTAACTTTCTCTTCCTGCATTCATACTTACACAATCAAGGACAAACATCTTCATCTATATTGAGAAAACAGGCTGCTGCAGGACCATCCCGCTGAAGGAGTTGCAGCAGCCAATTTTATTGGATGACAAGAAGCTTTCTTGGCCACAGAGAAATTCACACCTCCTTAAAATTACTTCCTGAAGAACAGTAATGATCACTTCCCTGGTGACTGACCCTCAGGACATACAAATTTGGAAATTAAGTGTTGCTGTTAACAGAAGGAACAGTGAGCAAAAGTGCAGAGCTGACCGATGGCTGGAGAGGTGTCAAGCACATTAAGCATGGGCCTACATCATGCCAGCAGCGATTAGACAATCATAGTTTAAAGACTGAGGACTGCAGGCACCTCACCTCATTGCAATGTTAAGTGGCAGGGGAAAAGTCTTTAAATATCCTCCCATACCATAGCTCATTTCAAAAGCAATACCAGAGAAGGGTGCTCTACCATCATATCCCAGTTGAGTTTCTCCCCTTTAGAAAGGCCTTTGTTACTTGTAAAAAAAAAAACAAACCAGTTATTTGAAATGAAACCCTGTGTTTCATCCATTACATGCAGAGCAAAAAGCAGGAGGGCTGGATGACCCATGACCACTGACAGCAAGCTCAGGTTCCTCAAAATTCCATGTTAGGATCTACACTATCACTGCTTAGATTATGTATACATCACCCAGTCTCCACTGGGTCAGTCTGTTCCCATACCTTTGATAAATAACATAGAGAACTAAAATTTTCATCTTCCCTAAAGTTGCTGAATAGAGCTTAAAGACTAAGCTGGCAAAAAAAAA
>WBMY01005193.1:8586-22191 GCA_013397315.1 Donacobius atricapilla
TAACAAGTCCAAGTGCTGGATCTTGCACTTTGGCCACAACAACCCCCTGCAGTGCTACATGCTGGGGACAGAGTGGCTGGACAGTGTCCAGGCAGAAAGGGACCTGGGAGTACTGGTCAACAGCCAGCTGAACATGAGCCAGCAGTGTGCCCAGGTGGCCAAGAAGACCAACAGCATCCTGGCCTGTATCAGGAATAATGTGGCCAGCAGGACCAGGGAAGTCATTCTTCCCCTGTACTCAGCACTGGTGAGGCCTTGAGTACTGTGTCCAGTTCTGGGCCCCACAATTAAGGAAGGATGTTGAGATGCTCGAATGCATCCACAGAAGGGCAACAAGGCTGGTGAAGGGTTTGGAACACAAGCCCTATGAAGAGCAGCTGAGGGAGTTGGGGTTGTTTAGCCTGGAAAAAAGGAGGCTCAGGGGAGACCTTATCATTCTCTACAACTACCTGAAAGGAGGTCATAGTTAGGTGGGAGTCAGTCTCTTCTCCCAGGCAACCACTGTCAGAATGAGAGGACAGTGTTAAGCTGCTCCAGGGGAAGTTTAGGCTAGACATTAGGAAAAACTTCTTCACTGAAAAGAGTGATTGGGCACTGGAATGGGCTGCCTAGAGAGGTGGTGGAGCCACCATCCCTGGAGGTGTTTAAAAAACGACTGAATGTGGCACTCAGTGCCATGGTTTAGTTGATAGGGTGGTGTTAGGTCATAGGTTGGACTTGATGATGTTAGAGGTATTTTCCAACCTAGTTAATTCTGTGATTCTGTGATTTGCTTTAGAAAAAACACTGCAAGCTTATGAATTATGAAGAAACAAAATACCAGTTACAAAAGCAGTTCTTATTCATGAATGCTCTCTTAGGAAGAAATTTTCTCCCCCTCTCCCTTTCCCCTGACTTCTTGCTTTCAAAGGAGTCTTCTTTTTGTTATTCTTTTTTGAGGTCCCTGTAGAAAACCTTGACCAAGTAGTATTAAATGTTTTGTGATGCACAAACTGGGTGTTGTATAGACTAGTTATCTCAGCCTTTTTGATGACTTTCAAGACATGCTTTTGTTCTTATGTTCCTAAAGAAATAATTTCTGTGATAGCACCCTTCATCTTATTTGAAATGGGTAGAGGTTTCAAAAACACAGATTTCATCAGAATAATTATCTGGGGAAAGGTAAGACAATTTATGCTACTATTGAAGAAAATGCAGTCAGTTCTCAGGTTTTATATATTTCATTTGGCAATAAACATCTGGCCAGTCAACAAACATCCACACCTTATACTCTCTGTTGTAATACAGATATAATTGAAGAGCAAAAGGCATAGGCCAGATTTCCTATTTCCTACAGATGTCATCAATCATGCTACCTTTGAACAATTGGTAGGAGAAAAGCCATATTGTTCACTTCTTAGCCATTTCTTCACCCTTCTTCAGCGGATTTGCAAAAATATTGAAAACACTGATCCTGTAGAGGAACTTTTAGGTATGTAATTTAGCCTGCAGAATCTTCAAGATTAAAAATAATGAATAAACCCAGAAAAACACAGTTTGACAAGAACAACTTGGAGTCATTATGAAGCTTTTATTGATGAGTGTGATGTCATATGGTATAGAATATTATTTTGGACAATTGGGATCAGCTGTCCCAGCTGTGTCCCATCCCAACTCCTTGAGCATTCCCAGTCTACTTGCTGGCATGGCAGTATGAGAAACAGAAAAGACCTTGATGCTGCATAAGCACTTTTCATCAATAGCTGAAACATGGATGTGTTATCAACACTTAAATCACAAATCCAAAACACAGAACCATACAAGCTACTGTGAAGAAACTTAATTCTATCCCAGCCAAAACCCAGTGCAATTGTAAAATCTGTTAGTGTAACCTTTTAATAATAAGAGATCTGTCAGTGTGCGGTGGCTATTTGAGAAGACTTTTAAGCTCTTTAAGCAAATTTGTCAGAAATGCATAAGGAGAGCTATAGATTTATTAGTGCTTCTTAACCTGAAAGCTCCATATACCTTTTAGGTTGCACAGCAACTGACTCCTAGCAACAGTAGCAGATTGAATTTTTAAGAGCGATGTGTCAGATGTAATAATAAAGCAAGAGTACAAACAGTTGTAATGGCTTTCTTTTAATAATAAACTAGTTTAAATTTAAGGAACTTTTTGTCCCTCCAAAATAGGAAGTCTCCTTCTCCACTGAACTTGGTGTGTCCATGTTGTTTCCCCACATGTTCTCACCTCCTCCTCTTCTCTGGGTAGAAAAAAAACTGCGTGTGCCCCACTTCTGGCACCAAAACTAATAGAGCTGTTTAGAATGAGGGTGGCTGTCAGGTTTTGGTGTGGAGGTGGGAAATTTTTTTTCTAATTTCCTTTTTTCTAGCATAATACTATGAGATAAAACAGAAAATAAAGAATCAATAAATGGAGCATTACATAAGAAATTTAATGCATGCTTAAGGAGATTTGTAAATTTCAACTTCTCTTGTAAATTAATTCATTGTAGGATTTCTTAAAAGTCACCAGCTAAACAAGTAAACAAATATTTTTTAAGGAATCAAAATTCTTTTACTTCGGGGTATAAGTGAAACTAATGGAGATAAAAAGAGATCTCCCCTGAACAGGTTATTCCATAACTGCCTACTGTAGAGATTCTTGTGTCTATGTGAAGTTTTCTAAACTCATTTAGACAATTTTTATGTTCCAAAATATAGATGGTCAGTGTTTCATTGTTTTTATTTTTTTTTCTGTTGTCTTCTCTTAGTTTAGCTAACAAGTATTCTGAAGCAATTTTTCTTTTTTTGAGATGAATGTTCATATAAAATCCTATATTGATTTTTTAAAATTTTATTTGCTAAACACAGTAAAATTGACTATTTTAAATCAAACTCTAACCTTTTTCAAAAATGTTTGTGAAATTCTTGTGAAGATTTGTATAAAAGTTACTGACAGACAAGTTTACTGTCATACCAGTCTGTCAGTGTATGTTTTACCCTTTAAAATCCTTTGTGTTAAGGGTGTGAAAAAGGTAGAAAATATGTGGGCAGGTAGGTGGTATGGAGATGGAATGAGATAGAGAAATAAAACATTCTTCTGCATGGGCTTCTCTCCATGGGCCACAGTTCCTGCCAAGAGCCTGCTCCAGCATGGGCTTTCCATAAGCTCCAGCATTCTTTGGGGCATATCCACCTGTTCCACTGTTGTCCTTGCCATGGGCTGCCAGGGGTATTTCTTCTCTGGTGCACCTTCTCCCCTTTTCCCCCTCTACTTTCACTGACCTTGGTGTCTATGGGGTTTTCTCTCACATTCTCCTCGCCCTCCCCCCTCCCCCCCTTTTTCTCACTCTGCTGTGCAGTGATTTTGCCCTTTCTTAAATATGTTATCACAGAGGTGCTACCAGCTTTGCTGATTGGCTCAACTTTGGCCAGTGGTGAGTTTGTTTTGGATCTTGCTGGAACCACCTTTGTTAGGCACAGGGGCAGCCCCTGATCTTTCTTCACAAAAGCCATCTGTGCAGCCCCTTGTGGTCTGAACACTAATGGAGTCTGACAACATGTTATAAAACAAAGCTTTATTGAAGCAGTAAGAAAGATGAGCAATGATGTGCCTATATGGCGCAATCACCATTAGCAAACATAGGATCGTAAGTGGTGTCATAACTCTGGTGGACTGCCAGGCACACTTGATGGCTGGGTCATCTGACAGCAACTGCCAATCATGCCATTGCCTTTTGAGTGTGGGTAAAATTTGTGCCTTCCATTGACTCCACCATGTTGTGTTCTGCTCCTAAGAGGAAGGGAGCACTCAAGATTTGTAGATGCCCATGGTTGAAAAGGAATGACAAATGTCAGGAGGTCTGAAAAAAACTTACCAAGTTTTATTAGTAAATTATAAACTTGGCATGTAAATTGGTATAAGTTAGTCCCTTATCTTCTAGTAGCAAGGAAAATAAAAATAAAAGAGGGAAGATGGAGAGAAAGAGAAATAGAGAGGTCAGATAGGAGAGGAAAGGAGATCACCAGTCCTGGGTCCAGTGTCGATCTGGCAGACAGGGTATCCAGGGTCCTGGGGGGAAGCCACACAGGCTTTGTGGGGGTACCTTTTTATAGATAAGTTTTCTCCACACTGGAGATAAGTTCCTCTCTTTCTGTGCAAATTAGTCATCATACACAGTTTGTTCTTCTGGACCTTTCTGGAAATGGGTCAGAGAGCTTTGGGGGGGTCTTTGGTGGTCTCATCCTCCCTCTACTAGTCTTGGCCATTACTTGGCCTCATTCCTGTCCTTGCTCTGGACTGTGTTGTACTTATCTCCAGGAGCCAGAGCAAGGATGTTTGTCCTAGAAGAGTGCTGCCCTACCTCTGCATGGCCCCTTTTCCAGCCACATCCTGCTCTTTTTTGCCCATGTGCACAGCGTGCTCTTACGCAACAATCCTTGTTTGGCTCCATGGTTATCAGTGTTTGAGACATACACATTAGTTCCTTATCTTCTGGGCTTCAACACACCAATGGCAGTGTGATTTGAGAGAATCATACTTTACATGAAGAATATGGGCAGCATCCTGCTTGCGCTTCTGATATTGGTTAAGAAGCAGGGTATCAGGAAGCAGGGTGTCACCTCTCCCAACTACCAAAATCTTGCTGTGTAAATCTTGTTTTGTTTTAAACCACACTTTGTTAAATGTAATGAGGCCATTTCATTACCTCATATGCCCTCAATAGAGAGCTAGTGGTAGAAATTCATCTAAAAGAATGTCTTGCATGTCATAAAGCTGTGTTTTTTTATATAAAACCAAAATAAAAGGTGTAAATTAAGAAACCATGCAGATGCTTGATCCCCTCCTCTCTCCTCCCCAACCCAGTGCAATGGGGAGGAGAATCAGACGTAAAACTTGTATGTTGAGATAAGAACAGTTTAATAATTGAAAATAAAGTAAAATACAATAATAATCACAAATAATAATACTGATAATAAAAAGGAAACAAACAAGTGATGCACAATGCAATTGCTCATCACCCACTGACCGATGCCAGACCCCCCTTCCCAAACCCAGATCAGCCGCTCTTCTGGGTAACTCCTCCCAGTTTATATACTNATTTAACAGTTATGAAGTGATTCAATAGGGTTTACTACAATTACAACAATGACTTAATTATAGATTTGAGATAGCATTCATACCATAATCAATTCACATGCACTCACAGACAGATGTATGCATCTATATGTGCAAAGGTACCTGTTAAAAACTCCCGTTGAGTTCAGTGAAATATGCCAAATCCCTTTGTGTTCTCAATGAGCAAGGGTTGCACCTCGAGGAGTGTGTGTGTGTGGGGGGGAGGTGTGAGCCTAAGCCTCATTATCAGCAGTGGTCTTTCAAGTATTGCAAACTTGAGGGTTCATGAGCTCTGAAAGGCATCCCACTCAGAGGGAGGTGCTGGCACAGCCCACTGCAGTCCAGGAGAGCTCAAAGGGCCTTTATAGGGTCACAAGATGATTTGCTTTAGTCATCAGTAAGTTTCCATCCTGGCCGTAACCTAAGTTGGTAACTACTGGACACTTTTTCAAAAATATAACAGTGTAACAATGGTACTATTTCACTTATTCAGGTAAATAGTTTTCCAAGACTGTCAGGGGATGACTGATTATCCCTTGTTCCCCATCTTGGTCAGGCAAGTGATGTTCCTGATTTGATCATTGTTGTTCCCACCTTTACCATGCTAGAGCTCCTGGTCAAAGGATGCTTGACTACCCAACTGGTTTGATCAAGGCTTATCAGGAGTTCCTGAGATCTGTTTGTATTTCAATATCAAAATAATTAAAAGTATGAATAGGTCTTAAAAGTATGGAAAAAGACAAATGTTATGCTCATCTTCAAGGAGAATGAGGATGAGGAACTGGAGAACTACAGGTTTGTCAGTCTAACCTCAGTCCATGGGTAGGTTATGAAGGAAATCCTCTTGTAAACTGTTTCCAGACACATAAAGGACAAGAAGGTGTTTGGGAACAGCCAGCATGGATTTACCAAGCCAAAGCAGTGCCTGACCAACCTAATAGCTTTCTATGATGAGCTGACTGTGTGTGTGTCTCCAAGGGGAGAACCGTGGATGTCACATCTTTTACTTTAGCCTTTGACATGGCATCTCATGGTAACCTTATGGCCAAATTGGTGAGATATTGATTGAATAAGTAGACAATAAAGTGGGTAGGAAAACTGTCATGGCCTGCCTGGCTCAAAAGGTGTTGAGTAGTGATACAAAGTCTAGCTGGGAACTGGATAGTAGTGTTGTCCCTCAGAGATTGATACTGGGATTGATAGTGTTTAATGCCTTTTTCAGTAATTTGGACAGTAGGATGGAGTGCACCCTTGACAAGTTTGTGGGTGACAGTAAATTGGTGTGAGTGGTCAGTATTCTGGCGGGCAGGGCTGTTGTTCAGAGGGACCCCAATAGACTGGAGAAATAGGCTGATCAGAATGTCATGGACTTCAACAAAAGGAAATGCCAAGTCCCATGTCTGGGCTGAAATAGCCCTATGTACTGGTACGGGCTGTGAGCCAACTGGCTAGAAAGCAGCCTTGCAGAAAAAGAAGGATCTGGGGGTGCTGGTTGGCAAGAAGTTGTACACAAGCCAGAAAAACATGCCCTTGAGACAAAGGCAGCCAAAAGCATCCTTGGCTGCATTAGCAAGAGTGCAGCCAGCAGGTCCAGGGAAGTGATCCTTTCCATCTATTCCATGCTGATGAAATCGTATCTGGAATCCCGTGCCCAGTCTTGGGCTCCCAGTATATGACAGTCAGAGAGAGATTGGAGCAAGTCTGGGTCTGAAGCATGTGACATGAGGAGAGGCTGAGAGAACTGGATTTGTTCAGCCTAGGAAAGAGAAGGCATGGAGAGACCCTATTGCTGCCTTTCAGCTACCTAATGGGAAGGTGTAGAGAAGATGGAGACTCTTCTGGGAGGTCCACAGTGAAAGGACTAGAGGCAATGGACACAAGTTGGAACAGGGGAAATTCTGACTCGATATTAGCAAAAGTTGTGTAGAAAGGGGGAAAAGGATGTCTATCAGGAGGCATTAGGTACCATGTTTTCAGTCTCCCTATCATCTGTTTAAAAAAACCCCAAAGAAATCTGTACCAGCTACATGTATTTGTTTTGGTTTTTTTAAGAGAAAGGCAAGTTTTTTATTGTGGCCATGGATTCTGGTTTTAGGAATATTTATTGAAACTGTTTAGGAATGTATTCTCTTTAGTGTTATATAGATATCTCAACTACATTTAAAATTATTCCTGAAAATAAAACAACCATAAGCAGGATCTGAAATTCTTAGTAATAATCTAAATAACATTTCAGTCTTATTTTCAGTTAAAATTACTTCCTGACACACATTCTAGATATAGATATTTTATGATTCTACTTAACATGCTACTCAGGAAACCTATTTCTAAAATTCAATTTTGAGTGGAAAACAGATATGTATTAATGCCATTTGATCACAACACAAAACCAAAAAGAATGAATGCAATTTAGGACAGTTTTCAGGTAAGTGGTTACATGACACCTCAAAATCAGCATATATAGATGTGTATTTCTTGATGCCTACTGGTAAGAATTTATTGCGAAGTTTAGAAGTGAAGTTTGTGCAACATTTGGCTGAAAAAAGGCCCAGCTGAAAAGGATCTGGGGGTGCTGGTCGACAGCCAGCCAAACATGAGCCAGCAGTGTGCCCAGGTGGCCAAGAAGGCAAATGGCATCCTGGCCTGTATCAGGAATAGTGTGGTCAGCAGGACTAAGGAAGTGATTCTTCCCCCATACTAGGCACTAGTGAGACTACACCTTGAGTACTGTGTCCAGTTCTGGGCCTCTCACTTCAAAAAAAGACATTGAGGTGCTGGAACAAGTCTGGAGAAGGGCAAGAAAATTTGGTGAAGAGTCTAGAGAGTAAGTCATACGAGAAACAGGTGCGGGAGCTGGGGTTGTTTAGTCTGGAGAAGAGGAAGCTGAAGGGAGACCTTATTGCTCTCTACAGCTACCTGAAAGGAGGTTGTAGCAAGGTGGGGATCTGCCTCTTCTCCCAAGTAACAAGGGATAGGAAAAGGGGAAATGTCCTTAAGTTGCACCAGGGGAGGTTTAATTATAACTGCTGTTATAATTTCAAATATATGCCTGTAGAAAATCTGTTGAACATCTCATTTCTAATTACTGATGGAGACAGAACAATACCTATACAATAGCTATGCAAAACTTGAAGCCATATGATAAATGCTTATTTAATTTGGATCACATCTTTCATTTTATTGTGACACTAAGCAGTGTTGGGAAATATAATAAAAAGGTCAGAAATTACCGACAAAATAATATAACAGCTGAGATATTAGCATTCTTTCAGGTAGTTGTAGAGAACTATAAGGTCTCCCCTGAGCCTCCCCTTCTCCAGAATAAACAACCCCAGCTCCCTCAGTTGCTCCTCATATGACACTCTCCAGACAGTTCACCAGCTTTGGTGCCCTTATCTGGGAACACTAAGACCTCCATGTCCTTCCTGTATTGAGGGGCCCCAAACTGAACACAGTATTCAAGGTATGGCCTCACCAGTGCCAAAGAACAGGGAGATGATCACTGCCCTAGTCCTGCTGGCCGCACTATTTCTGATATATATCTTCCAGTTCCCTTACTGCTACTTAGTTAATATGAACAGGAGCTTGAACAGGGAAGACATTTATTGGAAAAATAAATTCTGTATAGAAGAAATCTGGTGGTATATGGAAGCAGATACCAGGGAGGGATAGGATCATTGGACTGACTTTGAATAGAGGATGGAAATATGAGAGATTTGAATTCTGATAAAATACATACCTTAGGTGAAAGTGGAAAAAGAAGGAAGGGTGAACAGGATCAAAATCTTCAGAAAAGGAGTAGGTAAAGGAGAGTATGAGAAATTTTAATTCTTTGTACACTAGAGGGATTATTATCAAATAAAGCAATTCTTTGTTTTTGACTAAAATGTTACAAGATAATTTTTAATGAAGTTTCTTCCTTCAAAACTGTGGTTTTTTTAACCTTTCTTTTTCCTGCTTTTCCTTTCTTTTTCTGTTTTTCCTTTTTTGAATTTGTCATGATGTACAGTAGTGTATTTTGTGTGGTTCTCTAGTGTTTCTCACTTTTAATTTGAAAGGAAAGTCCAGAAATGAGGGTGTTAATCTGGAGACCTATGCTAAGTTCCCTGGTGTGTTACAGATTGTGTGGTCTGGTCTGGAGCAAATTATTTGGGCTCAGATAATCAAAGATAATCAGGGACCTAATTCCTCTTAGCTACTCTTTGGTTGCAATTTTTAAGTATATGAAAGTATGCAGGGATTTTTTATTTTGTTAATACCCTTTATATTTCATATTTGATTCATTCTCTGGTATATACATTAGTCAAATTAAAAGGAAAATAACTGGGATTTCTATGCTTTTTGTCAAATTGTCTCTCCTGTCTCCAAAAGTTGCAGGGGAAAAAAGGGTTTTGAGTTTCATTGGGAATATCATATTCAAAGAAAATATTTTGTTCATACTAAATTGACCATGTTCTAGTAAAAAATAAAGGAAAGAATACTGTCACATGAAAGGAGGGTTTTCCTCGAACCCTTTATATTTGATCAGCCTGTCAATGCCCCAAGAAATACAAGACCAGTCTGTTAGCATCCTGTTGTGGGGACTCCACTACACAGTCCACTGTATTGGAGAACATGCATCAACAGCAAATTGGAGTAAATTCCTTTATTTCAGTTTGCAAGGAGATACCCCCTTCTGGATCTCTCCACTCATAGTCGGTATATCATCGGTTTTGTTCAAGTATGTTATCTGCTGCCAGCTGCTTCTGCTGCCCTTGAGAAGGACTCACACTAAACAGTTTATGGAATAACACACTTTATTAACAGACACTGATAATAGAAAATTGTGACAGATTAAAGTTCAAAGATTGTCATTGATAGTATGACTGCAAAACCAAACTTGAATCGATATACAGAAAAGCTCTAATCCCTAACAAAAGATGGGCTCAAGATAATCATTCAGCCCACATAGAGTACAGTTCATAACCAATAGGCGTCCTTATGGGGGAGAAGACAGGTTCAGCCCATCAACTGATCCCTGCAGTTACTCTAACTTCTCCCCATTCTTAACTTACTTTTATACTATTTCTTTGTGTTTAGGTGGAGCTTAAGTGACTCTTGTCATACATACCTTTGCCACTGATTCATGTAAAATTCTCTCTCTTTGCTCTTAAAGACATAGTCAATAAAATCTAGAGTGCATGCCCAGTGAGCGGTGGTTGTACCTTGGAGGTGTGTAACTTCAGGATGGAGGTGTGCAACTTCAGGATGGAGGTGTGCTCTGGTATTACAATGAGATTATAATGAACCAAGTTCATCTGAGGAAAGTGGTTTTGCCACAGTTGTTGATTCAACAGCAAGACATCTTCTATCTCCCTTGATTGACAGCTGCTATGTGATTTATCAACTACATGGTACCATCAAGTTCCCATTCCTGCAGGGATTGCAACAGAGCCTGGCCAAGTGTCTTCACTCCACTCCACCCTTCTTTTCATCCCTCTTAGTGTGTGCTTACGGTTGCAGGATGTGTTGTGTGGAAGAGGTTTTGGGCATGCCAACCACATTCCATCCTGGGAGTAGCAACTGCATTTCACCCTATAATTTCCTTACTGTTATAACTTCTGTTAGAATATGAATATAACTTCCAAGTTTACTCTAATTTTACCCCCAGTCATTTTCCCACAACTACTTAAGTTGATTATTAAAGTCCTTTAGTGTGGATCAGTCTCCAAGAAAAGTTTTGGAATTCAGATGTCAATGTCTTCATCTTTACCTTCAATTCACAGTGACCCTTAACATTATGAAACAGTGCATGAAACAAGGTTTTAAACTTCATTTTGAAAACACATTGACTGTATCATTGTTTTTAGCACTACAGCCTAGATTTGGTGTGATGTATTGAAACTGTATTGCATTTTTAGTACAATTCACCTTCTTCCATTGTAGAGATTATGTCCCATTATTTAATAGCTGGAATTTTATCATCATGGAAAGGTAAATCCTAAAGATAGTGCAAGAAGATTACTTCATATATTTTAACCCTGTTCTTCTATTCATATCCCTCCCTCACTTTGGGGACCTTTTTCAGGTAAGCCTGCTTAAAAATACTTGCTTCCTCCTGTGGAACAAGCATTTGAAAAATTCAGATTAATTAACTTGACTCAAGTTGTTTACTGATCATAAAGAGGGTTGATAGACTACAGCTCATTTGAGACAATGCAGTTCTTTTACAAGAAGTTTGATTTATGTATATTGACTTTAGTCAAATCTTTCCTCATAAATTGGTTCAGAGGAAAAAGATGCATGCTACTATATGCCTGTCAGAACTTTACAGCTCTGAGATGTACACTTGAAGATGTACACAGTTGAAGGAGATGACAATTAGTGCAGGACCTAACTTCTGGTCTTTCTACTTTCCTGTGTGCATTTACAAAGTGTTGTTCACAGTTCCTTCAAGAACAAACTGCTCCAGCATGGGTCCCCCACTAGTCCATAGGTCCTGCCAAGGAGCCTGCTCCAGTGTGGGCTTCCCACGGGGTCACAGCCTACTTTGGTCATCCACCTGCTCCAGTGTGGGGTCATTCACAGGCTGCAGGTAGATCTCTGTTCCCACGTGGACTCATCCACAGGTCCCTTCAACTCAAGTTCACACTAGAGTTCCAGCCTGTCCAGTACAGCAGCACAGAAACAGCAGTGATGCCATGGCCATTTGCTAACCCAGGCGCATCATCATTGCTGTTATCAAAATGTGCATGGGGTTATTCCTCCCCAGGTGCAGGACCCTACACTTACCTTTGCTGAATTTCAGAAGTTCCATTCTGCCCATCCCTCCAGCCTGTCAAGATCCTTCTGAATGGCTGCAGAGCTCTGGGGTATCGGCTACTCCTCCCAGTTTTGTATCATCACCAAACTTAGTGAGGAGGCATCTACCCCCTCATCCAAGTAATTGATGAATAAGTTAAACAATACTGGACCCAGTATGGACCCTTGGGGGACACCACTAGTTACAGGCCTCCAACTAGACTCTGGGCCACTGATCACAACCCTCTGAGACCTGCCATTCAGCCAATTCTCAATCCACCTCACCATCTACTCATCCAAACCATGTTTCCTGAGATTGCCTATGAGGATATCATGAGAGACAGTGTCAAAAGCCTTACTGAAGTCCAGGTAGACAATATCCACTCCTTTCCTCACATCTATCCAGCCAGTTGTCCCATCGTAGAAGGCAATCAGGTTGGTTAAGCACTATGTCCCCTTGTTAAATCCATGTTGACTACTGATCACCTTGTCTTCCATGTGCTTAGAGGTGGCCTCCAGGATGAGCTGTTCCATCCCCTTGCTAGAGATTGAGGTCAGGCTGTAGTTCCCTGTGTCCTCCCTCTTGCCCTTTTTTGAAGACCGGGGTGACATTTGCTTTCTTCCAGTCTTCAGGCATGTCTCCTGATCTCCACAACTTTTCAAAGATGATTGTGAGTGGCCTAGCAATGATGTCCACCAGCTCCCTCAGCACTCATGAGTGCATTCTATCAGGGCCTGATGGAATTTCCACTCTGTCAATCCCCTAATTAAGGGTCTTTTCCTCNGGGTTTTTCATGCTCCCTGGACTCCAACAAGGGTCCATGGACTTGTCGATGTCAAGTTTGACTAAATGGTTTCTAACCCAATCCTCCTCAACCAAGGGAAAGTCTTCTTTTCTCCTGACCTTCTCCCTGGTCTCCTGGGACAGGAATTCCTGAGGATTGGCCTTGGCAGTGAAGACTGAAGCAAAGGAGTTCAGTATCTCAGCCTTCTCTGCAACCTCTGTTGCAGAGGGTCCCTTTTCCATTCAGTTGCGAGCTCACATTTTACCTGGTATTCCTTTTGTTATTGATGAGTTTGAAGAAGCCCTTCTTGTTATCCATGCCATCCTTAGCCAGATTTAATTCCAGATGGGCCTTGGCCTTCCTTGATTCATTTCTGCATACTCTGACAACATCCCTATATTTATCCTAGGTGTCCTGTCCCTGCTTTCACTTCGTGTATCTCCTGCTTATGTCTGAGTTTTAACGGTTCCTCGTTCATCTGTGCAGGTCTCCTGCCCCTTTTGCTCAATTTCTTGCCCATGGCAATGCACCATTCTTGAGCCTGGAGGGAAGTGGTGCTTGAATATTGACGAGTTCTCTTTTACCCCTCTTTCTCTAGGGCACATTCCCATGGAATTCTTCCAAGAAGGTCCGTGAAGGGGCCAAAGTTAGCTCTCCTGTAGTTCACTGTTGTGATCTTACTCATTATCCTGCTTCCTCCTCACAAGATACTGAATTCCATGATCTCATGGTCACTGTAGCCAAGACTACTCCCAACCTTCACATCTCCAACCAGACCTTCCTTGTTAATCAGTATAAGGTCCAACAGCACACCATTCCTCATTGGCTCCTCCATCACCTGTATCAGAAAGTTATTGTCAATGTTTTCCAAGAACCTCCTGGATTGCTTGTACCTTGCTGTGTTATTCCTCCAGCAGATGTCAGATGCTATCACAGAAG
>WBMY01005200.1:525-11648 GCA_013397315.1 Donacobius atricapilla
AGAAGGAGGACTCTGACTGGGGGCAACCAAGTTTATTGGAGGGCCCGTACAGGGGACCTCCTCACACTGCAGCCCAGAGACAGAGACAGAGCCGCAGACTCAGCCCGCGCTGACTTTTGAACTGGGGAGGGGAAAGGGGAGTGAACAAAGGAAAGACCAATAGGGACACACTGGGGAGTGGCTCAGGGAATGAGGGACACCCTCAGGAGCCTATTCCCTTAAGGAGGAGGGTCATCTCTCTGGCTGTAGCCTACTACTCGACTCCCTTCCCAGAGCTTTCCAGAAGCTGGGCCGGGCTCCCGAGTGACAGGCAGCTCCCCAGAGGCAGGGAGCGGGTGGGGGGAGAGAGAGATACATTGGTTGTCCAGGAGGTCAGGGAAGGGATACAATGCTGGGACGGGGCAAACAGTGTACAACTATGAACCATATAACAGAAGGGGTGTAAGGGACAAACCATTTAACTATACAAAAGCAAATCAATAAAAAACACACTGCAACAAACCGGTCTAAATGTTTTGTGGCTAATCGGCTTTACACTTGTCTATTTCTCATTCGTACTAATCTATCTCTAAAGCTATCCACCTGGTGAGTTTTTTCTTCTTGTTTTTTTATCTATTCAGCATTAAGCAACTTGTTAACTATATACTAGCCATTACATTGTATAAAAAGTTATTTATATCAGGCTATATAGGTAAAAGAAATTATGATTCAGGTTATATAGGTATAAAAGGCTGTGATTCAGGTTATATTGATATCAGGTTATATAGATATATATAAGAAGTCATGATTTAGTTTATATTAATACCAGGTTATATAGATATATCAGGTTATATTGATATCTTATAATTCAAGCTGCATGAGCAGCTTGTAACTTTGACCTAAGTTATATAAGCATCGCTGCAATGGCCAGGATGTGTCAGGAAGGTTCTCAGGGTTTCCTTACTGTGGAGAAGGACATGCTGCAGAGCAGGGCTTCTCTGTGGCACTGACAGAGGGACAGGACAGGACAGGATGGCTCCTTCTGCCAGGGACAGCTGTGGAGTGTGAAGGTGGGGGTGCAGCCAGGGGCGCCCAGGGCTGTCATGCAGAGCAGGGTCCCTGTGCTCCAGGGCTCTGTGTGCCAGGACAGGGACTCTGCTCCCTGCCAGGGGCAGCTCTCAGCTTCCCCAAGGTGGTCCCCACGGCACTTCGGGGGAGAGGCTGAGAGTCCAGATCACCTCATTTTCAGAGGTGCTTCTCAAGTAGAACATGAAGGTCAGGGCTACCCATAAGGAAATGTACTTTTGGAAAGGTACTTTCTGGGGTCTGTGCTTTCATCTTCCAGCTGTGGTTGGGGGGCAAAGAGTGGTTGGTGTGTCTGTCAGTGGGTGCAACCACCAGCAAATATCAAACCAAGCAGCCAGAGTGTATAAAAAGAGAAAGAGGTCTGAGATCTAGTTAGTTTAGAGACCATAGGCCTGGATCAGATGTTGGAGAGCCCCAAGAGCTAGCCACTGGATGGACACTGTGACCTAAACACTATTGGGGAAACTGAGGAGTCCTCTGAAGCACGTAATGGGAATGTCCTAGGTCTGGACCTGGGGGTGAAGTTCCTTTTGTGTGAGAGAGCAGCAGGAATGTGTGGGCACTGCTGGGGATGAGCAGTGGGGCAGTCCACAGGAAACAGCAGGAGAACAGGAGGGTTGGTGGGAGACAACGTTCTACAGACTTGCTAAGCAGGAAGAAGTCATTGGGGTTGTCAGTATCTGGTTGTAGGAGAAGGGAATACAGGTGACCTTGCTGCTGATAAGTAACAGCTGTGTTAATTACCTAATACAGCCTGGCCCCTGATGATTCACAGCTATATCCAATACAGGTAAGTGTGATAAAAGGGACTGGGTTAGGTGGGGAGGAGTGAAGGATCCTGGGAAGAGAATCACTGCTGTGAAGTCAGTCTGGGTCTGCAGTTAGAGTCTGTTGTTGGAACCTGCAGTTATAATCTAGCTAGGTAAAGGCCCGCATTTAGAGTCTGCAAACTAATACCTGCAGTCATAGTTTAGCAGGAAATAACCACCTGTCAGAGGCTACAAGGGAAACCGACAATAGGAGCTTGCTGCAGCCAGTCAGTGAATAGTTGGAGTCAGGATGGCTGAGCTGTAAAGAGGAACAAACCAGGAGATGTTGTGGCGTGTTTTTTTATTAATTTGTTTTTNCCAGGGCTAGCCTGTCAGGCGGAGAAGACATTCTTCGGAAGGCACCGTGACAAGGACACTTTCCATGCTGTGATAAATAAGAAGTCTGTGTCTCAGCTCATTTGTATCCTCTGACAAGAGGGCTGCTGCAACATCTGACAACTGGGAGAAACCTCATGTTTCCAGGTGCTAGTCCTCATGGGAGACCTAAACTCAGATCTCAGTATCTGATGAAGAGGTAACACAGCAAGCCAGCCAGGAGGTTTTGGAGCTTATTAAATTTTTCTGACAAGGGTGACTGAGAAGCCAGTGACAGAGGGACAGGACATCTCACAGGACATCACACCAAAGGGCCAGGTCAGGACTGTAACAGTCAGGGGTAAGGAAGCAAAGGTGAAGGCTCCAAGAGAATGGGAAAAGGCAGAGAGCAGGACTTCAGGAGAAGAGGCTTCAGCCTACTTGGTGACCTGCTAAGAAGAATTCCATGAGATATTGTCCAGCAGAAGAGAGGGAAGAACTATTTCATGCTCAAAAATCTTGTCTTCGAGCTCTAGAATACCTCACCTTGTCATGCAGGAAGGCAAAAAACACTGTAGGAGGCTGGTATGGATGGGAAAGGAGCTCCTGACAAAAATCACACATGAGGGGATAGCACAGAGACTGTGGAAACTGCTTACCAGCCTCAATGGGGCAGGAGAGAACCATTTGTCTGCCTGTTTGCCTGTGCAGAGGGAACTGGAGGGGAGAGAGGAAGGCAAGGACAGCTCCTGGATAGACTGAGAGCCCAAGAGCAGCTCCTGGAGGGATCCACACTCTCTGTGTGTCTATCTAGGCCTATATTTTCCACCAACACAAACAGTCCAATACTCATTTCTTCTTCCTTCAGTGACAGTGGTTTTCCTTGACCTACAGACCCGCCTCACACTTCCAGGTGAGATTCTGGAGACCTGTCCTGCAGAGAGATCTGGGGCTATGGGTTGATGACAATATATGTCACCAGTGTGTCCTGGCAGCCCAAAGGGCCATCATGTTCTGGAGGGATCAGGCCCAGCATCTCCAGCCAGGCTGGGGGGGGCATTGTCCCATTATGCCCTGCTCTGGGGCAGACCCACCTCCAGTCTTGGAGGCAGTTCCAGGTGACACAAGAAAAGAAGGACATCAGAGTATTAGCGTGTGTCTGGAGGAAAGTGGCCAAGACGGTGAAATGCCTTAAGGGCAAAACTTAGGAGGTGCAGCTGAGATCACTTCTTTTTGTTCTGCTTGAAGAATGGAAGGACAAGGGGTGACTCCATTGCAGTCCAAGGGGGCAGTCTGTGGGGTGCGCTGGTCTCCTCTGGTCATTAGTGACAGGACACAAGGAATGGAGTGAGATGGGGTCAGGGGACGTTCAGAATGCACATTAGGAAAAGGTTCTTCACCCAGAGGCTGGTCAAGCACTGGAACAGGCATCAAGCCTGCCAAGGCTCAAGCAGTGCACAGATAAGGCTCTTAAGTCATATGACTTCATTTCAGGTTGTCCTGGAAGCAGCAGGGACTCAAGGATCTTTATGAGTCCCTTCCCAAGTCGAGAGGGTCTGTGATACTGGGTGCTATTGAAAGGACCAAGAAAGACAAGGTAAATATCAGGCACAGTCAACATGGGTTTACAAAGGGAAACTGCTGTTTAACTAATTTGAGATATTCTCTAATTCCCTGATTTATTCCTTCAGATACCTCTCCTTTTGCCAGCTGTAGCAGGATTTTCTGCCCTGAAACCTGGTCAAGTCACTCAGACAATACCCTATTTATGTGGCTGTCAGTGGTGGACTGAGAGTCACTGTCATGCTGGTTTTGGTGTTGAATTATGCTAAATCCAGTCTGGCTCATCAACCCCAAAATTGGCACCCTGAAAGTGAGGCAATGATTTGGCAGATAAGCTGCTAAACTGACCGTAGTGGTTTTATGTTTATTTTTAGTTTTGTTGGTTAAATTTAGTGTAGTGCTTTGAATGTTTTGTTTTGCTGTGAGATAGGATTAAGGAGAAAAAGGTAGAACAAGCTTAATTTAAAGTAAACAGATAGACTTTATTAACATACACTAAAAAAATGAAGTAAAAAAAATTGAAACTTTTAGAACACTTATCTTTCTTCTACAAACTTCACTTTCTTACAATTAACAGAGAGAGGTAAAACTATGATTTTTAATTAGTGTTACTATTTAAACATAATTTTTTATTACTTCAGGAGCGGACTCTCTTAGTGTTTTATGGATTTTATTGATAACTTAAAATAGTTTTTTTGTGGGTTTTAAGTGTTACAATGTCCTAGAGTGACTTTATGATGCCTGTATCCCCAGTTGTCTGTTCTGTATATTGTGTTCTGCACCTTTAAGGTGATTCTTAGAGTGCAATTTGTTTTGAAAACTATGTTATCTCCTCACATTCCTCTCCGGGACTCTGGCTGTGCAGTGGCGGCCGAGTCAGACTGTGGCAGGAAAGAGAGCTCCTGTGCTTTGTTTTTTTCCCCTTCTTTTAGTTAGTTTTAGCTAGCTAGGGCAGAGAATTGGGGCTTTTTTCCCCTCCATTTCCTTTTCCTTGGGACTGTTTGAAACTGCTCCAGACTGAAAAGCAGAGGAGAGCTGAAAGATTTCCTCCCCCCCCGCTCTCCTTTTTGGGGCCTGAGACAGCGTTCTTCTCCAGCGCTGGAGGAAGTGATAAAAACTTAGAAAGATGAACTGAACCTATGGCAAGGACTCTTCTCAATTTGCCATCTCACTTCAATGAAAGGTTTTATTGTTTCATATTGTTTTCTTTTGTTGAATAAATAGCTTTTTTCCACTTTTCTCCAAGAAAGTCTCTTTCCGGAACAGTTGTGGAGGAGGGGTCATTTGAGTTTGTTATTTTCAAAGGAATCCCATTCAGAGGTTTCCTCCCACAATTTGCCCTAAACCAGGACATACAAAAATAACTGTCTGGTAAAAACTTGTTTTTGTGACTCTTATTAGTTTCTTAAGCTGCTTATGGGTTATGATTTTTAGACTTTTTTGTATATGAGGGTGTTACTTTTTAAAGATGAATAACTGTAAAGAATAAAGGATTCTTTATTTTAAGGAACAGAGTTATCTTTTTACCTTTTGTTAGTATAGAGGACTTTTTATTTTTATCTTTGTTTAAGCATTTTTAAAGTCTAACATTACTTAGTTTATCATAAATGCTTTTGTTTAAAAATTTACACATATATTTAAATATCCTTTTAAATGCATTTTTAATGATTTGAAGGGATACGTTAGTTGAATTTTTGTGGTTTACATTTAGAGAAGTTTAGTTAAAAATATTTACTTTTTAAATTTCTTTTTTTAATGATCTTTATTAGTCTTTTGTTGACTTTGTATTATGCTATTTTTCTATGTTTTAAATTACTTTGTTTTTTTCTCTCTCTCTGGGGAAGGGTTGAAGTTTTGAAGGTTTTATTTTGTGTTAAGTTAAATTTGGCTTAGGCTTTTTCTCCTTTGGCCACTGGCTTGCAGTGTTAAATTTTAAGGCAGTGCCAGTGGGGGGAAATCTGTATTGGAAAAACTGGAGTTTGGAGAGGTCGTGTAGTAAAGGATTATAAATATTACAAAATACTTTTTTGCCTACTTCTTGGTGATATTGGGGTGGGGACTATTTTTTCCTCCCCCTGGCCCAGGCTTGCAATGGTTATGTGATTTTTGCTAGGTCGTAGTTTTTAGAGCTGAGGGAATTATAGGGTTGCTGGGTTTTTTTTTGGTGGTGTTTTTGAGTTTGTTTGTGTTTTTGTTGTTGTTGTTTGTTTTGCCTGGGAGTTTCTGGAGGAGAGGGGAGGAGGTGGGGGGAGGCCCTGCCCACCCCTCGGTGACAATCGGGGCAGGCCTGGCCCAGCCATGAGACATTAATTTTGAAGAATTAAGGATTTTTAGGAAAGTTAAGATTACAGTTAAGGTAGATGTTGCTGAGTTAGCCGAAATAGATAGATAAGCTTTGTTCGTAGTTAACAGAAGCTGGATCTTAGATAAGCTATCCTGGATCGAGTAACTCATTGCTTGCCAATTTTAACACAAAACAATAGCCAATTTTTCCCATGCTAGGAAACAGATCAAACACAGGAAATTGTAAATTCTACCAAGGATTTGTTTGTCATGTGTTCATTGAAAAGGTAGAAAGGTCAGAATGAGGAAGACTTATTTTACTTCCTCCTTTTAAATGACCCCTCCCCAGAATAGACCTCCGAGCCATTTCAGGGAACAAACCACGCATGCTTAATAGCCTTCTTGCCAATTAGCATACGAAACGGAGAAGAGGAAGTATGAATATGCATTTGTATTTTGTGTATTCAACACTTTTGTAAATAAAAGGCTTTGTAATCACCTTTGCAGTGCACATTAGGGAGTTATCCCACACACTGGCCAGTGTCGTAATAAACATACACTTTCTAACCCTAAACTGTTAGAGAGTCTTTTTCCGTCACAGTTGGATATCGGTATTAGATCGATATTCATATTTTAATAATTCAGCCGGGCCCAGTAGCTGTCAAGGTAGGCTGTAAAATCAGCCGATGTTAAGCTGCACCTGCCCCTGCCCAGGCAGCAACCAATGGGGGCCTGGAGGTATGGCCACGCCCGGAGCCGCTGCTGGGGGTGATGTGACCTGCTGGAAGTCGGAAGGAAAAGGAAGTTGTTGGGGAAGATGAAATAGGAAAGCCTTATAAATATGATTGCTTAGCAAAAGATTTTGAAAATATAAAACCTGTAATTGAAGTTGAGATGAAGGTGAGCTTTGAGATCTAAGATGCCAAGCCATTAGTTACTGACCAACTGGAAAAGTCAATGGCTTAGCCAGCCGAAGAAGAATCTCCTTTGATTGAACAATAACTTTAGCAGATAAGGGAAAGCCAAGGATCCAGAGGTTGAGGGATCCTGAAAATGTAGCAGGGAAGAAAAAAGGGTCTAGAAACTAGCTTTTAGGGTTTAAAATCTAACACAATATGGTAATGTAGTAATTCTTATAGGCTATATGTAAATTCTATAGGATTTGTGTCTTGTAGTGGTTGGTTAGTGTAAATTAGAATATTCAACACAGAAAGAGATATAATGTATTCTAACAGGAACTTAGCTCTCTCTTTTTGGTCATGCTTCAGCTGTGGCTGGCAGCTTAAGCAAAGCTCTGATAACCACGACCTATGCAATCAACCACATTTCAAGAGCTGCCCTGGACTCCAGAGATCTCTCATCCCTGCCGTCTCAGACCATCTTACAGTCTCCTACAGAAGTCACCAGGCTTCCTAGGCTGATTTAAAGCCTGTGTGACCCAGAGGTGTGTACCTGTATTTATTTGGCCAATATGTGCATCAATCATAAGAATCAATCACTAATTGGTTTTTACCATCTGTGCTAAACTAATGCACTGACCCAGACACACATGACTGTCAGCCAGTCCTTTACACCTTGAAAGTCCAGTCCTCTTTCATAGGGGAGGTTCTTCTGGACTGTGTGGAGGTCCTTCCTTTGGGTGGGGACACCCTTCAGTGTCTGAGTAAATGAAATTTTGTCCACAGTTATTGGTGTGGGTGAACTACGTCAATCTCTGCTTTAATAATTATTGGTTTTTGCTCACTTTGATACAATTAATTTAATTTAACTCCTTTGATCTAGTGAACTATCCTATCCTAGTAGTTTTAGCTATTTTACTACTTATGTATAGTAAATAATTCTCATTAAGATCTCTAATCATAATAAATAGTTCATTTTTATATAAATATCTCTGATTTGCCATCCTTAATCCTGCTGGACAAAGTGGTACACAGGTTCAATCACATCTCTATAATTCCTTAGATTTAAGATGCTGACAAGTCTGGGGCTCAGACTGGATCTGGGAGAGCAACCTCCATCCTACTGTTCTGCATTCCCAAAATCCTTGTTCCAAGTTCCCACTGTCCCTGACCACCAGATCATCTCCAGGATCAGTTTCCCTGTGGACACTTCCTGCCCTCTCCCTGTGTTACTGGCACTGAAAATTGGGAATTTGGATCCCCATCCCATTCTGCCTTCCTTCTTGACGCTGTTCATCACACAGACACATACACACTTTGGTAAGAAGGCATGAACTATTTTAATTAAGAAGATCTGACTCCATGTAGTATTTCTACAAAGGCCAGGGAGTGGAGGAGAAGGTTGACTCCTCTCCCCATCCCATTGGTCAAGACAACTGTCCATCAGCTGTCCATAGCTCTAAGAACAGGAATGAAAACTTTCCTTGAATTTGTGAAAACACTGCCAGTGTTTACACACCCGTGTGTGAGAAACAACCCAAACCATGAAAACTGTGAAACAGAAGAGAAGGCTGAAAAAATGAGGGCGACACCTTCTCTTTCCTATTATTACTGGGGTCCCCTTGCACCCTCTTTTCCCAGGCACTGGGACCCCCCTACTTCCTGACCACCCCTGGTTTTCCAGCTCCTGGATCCCCTGTTCTTTGACTCCAGGACCCTCCTGCCCCAACAATCCTGGCCATCTCACCTCTCCCAGCCCTTGGATTCCCCCCTTCCTTGACACTGGGACCACCCTAAATCCCCATTACTGGGAACTGAGACACTCTTGCATGTGTCTCTGCACTCCAAGTACCACCCCCCTCAGGATTAGGAGCTACCCCAAAACCACCTCAGAAATCAGGATACCCTAAAATCCCCTCAGGAATGGGAGATACCCCAAAGCCCCCTCAGAAAATGTGTCCCCCCATTACTTCATCATACCAAACCTTCAGCTCTCATTCCAGACCCCACCTCTCCTTACATGAATATCCCCTTCCCAAGCCTATTTACCTCATCCCAGCCCTCCCAAACACCATCCCATCCTCCTATTCCTCCCAATCCCTGTCCCACCGCTTATAATCCCCACCCCATCCCTCCTCAGGATTCTGGGGCTTGTGAGATGAAGTAATTTTGGAGGGAGATTCAGTCATTTTGAGGTGGGATTGAGTTGTTTTGAAGTGATTGGTCAATCCCTCTCAGGCTTTTGGAATGCAAAAGTGATGGAGAAAACTCCAAATCCCCATAGAACACCCAAATCCTCCTGAGTATACCCCTGAACCCCCAATTACCCCACAAATCCAAGTGAAATGGTGAGGCTTTACATATCTTTGTTCAATCCCTTCATTTTTACCCTAATTTTGGGTGGTTTTAAGGGATGAAGGTGGATCAAAAGAAAATTATGGCCAAAATAAAAGGATTTATTTGTTGATGTACTGTGAGTATCCATGGGGTTGGGGGATTCCACCCCAATATCTCCAAAATCTTGGTCTTTGTCCTCATCCATTGCCATTTGGCTGTGGGAGACATCTGTGGGCCAGAGAGAATTAGAATCATGGATTATTAATTTGGAAAAGACCTCGAAGATCACCCAGTGCTGCTTGATGCCACCAGAAGAAATTATTGCACAGAACAGGGGGGATTTTTGGGGTCTAAAGTCTACAACTAAGTTTTGGGGTATTTCCCATTCCTGAAAGGATTTTAGGGTATCTCCATTTCTGAGGTGCTTTTGGGGTACCCCCTGAATCTGAAGGGGGGGCTACTGGGAGTGAGGAGACACCTGGCTCCAGTCTTGGATAGTGGCAAGGTCCATAGAGGTGGTTTCAATGACAAGCTGCCATAATCTCCCTCCACGTTCCCCGGAGCCAATCCCCAGCAGCTCCAACAATGGATATGCTGCTGGTCAAGGCTGGGCCAGTTAGAAATGGTGGTAATGCCTCTGTGGTAACAGATTTAAGAAGAAAGGAAAAATAGGTGTTGTGCAGTTGTAATTGCAGCCAGGGAAGAGTGGGGTGAGAACATGTGAGAGGAGCAGCTCTGCAGACAGCTCTCCAAGTGGGAAGTGGAGAAGGAGGGCAAGGAGCTGCTCGAGGTGCTGGAGCTGACATTCCCCTGAGTCCATGGTGCGGCAGCTGTGCCTCTGAAGCCCATGAAGGGCAGGGGGGTGCAGGGATGCACCTGCAGCCCCTGAAGGCGCTCACAGCAGAGCGGGGGGATGCCTGAGAGAAGGCTATGACTGCATGGGAAGCTGTGCTGGAGCAGGGTCCTGGTAGGACTTGTGGCCCTGTGGGGGACCCATGTAGGAGCAGGCTGTGCCTGTAGGACTGACCTTGTGGAAGAGTGACCCACCTTGCAGCAGTTTCTGGAGTACTGTTGGCCAAGTGATGGGCTCCTGCTGAAGAAGTTCATGGGGAACTGTCTCCTGTGGGATGGACCCTATGCTGGAGCAAGGGAGCAGCAGTAGGAACCATGTGTGATGAACTGACTATAACCCCCTTCTCTGTCTCCCTGCTTGGGAAGAAGGGAGGGATGGGAAGAAGGTCTTTTAAAGATTTATTTTACTTCTCATTATCCTGTTCAGATTTTGTTAGTAATAAATTCAATTACTGTCCTTAATTTGAGTCTGTTTCTCCTGTGATGGTAATTGATGAGGGATCTCTCCTGGTCCTTAACTCATGAACCTTTTACTGTATTTTTTACTGCCATATCCAGTTGTGGAAGGCAGTGATAGAGCGGCTTTGGTGGGTGCTTGGTGTACTGGCAGGGTGTAGTGGTTTCACATTTGCTGAATTTATTTTGTGAAACGTAGTGTGGGGATCTATTTTCTTTACTATGGAATAGGATTAGAAGAAAGGCAAAACAGGCTCAACTTAAAAATAGAAACAGTTAGATTAACATACACTAAAGGGCAATCAAAAAAAACCCATGAAACCCTTTTAAAGACACCCCCCTCCTCCTTAGCAACAATCTACTTTTTTTACGAAACAATGCAAAGAGACAGAACATCAGAACTCTTAAGTCAGTAGCACTTATAAAATAGTCTTTCATTCAGTCTTTTGAGAGAGACAAGTCCCTCCTGATTCTTCTGGTAACTTTCCACAAGAGACACAGTCTGTTTGTGGCTTCCAGCTATCACAAACGCAGCCCGCCCGAC
>WBMY01005204.1:4340-20692 GCA_013397315.1 Donacobius atricapilla
CCCAGACTCTGTGTCCTTTAGTCTCTTCCACTGTTTACAGGGTGAAAGGAAGCATTTTGCAAGTGTTAACATTTCAGACCTAATGCTGACTGTTCACAGTGCTATCCAGGACTGGACTCAAGGACACAGATAATCCTTTCCCTACATCCCATTTTCCTGTAGAAAGAATAGCACTTTTTTTTTTTTTTTNATAGCAGGTGTAGTCTTGGCTGTATGCCAAGTCACCCCTCAATCCTTTGCTTGATTTTTGTCCTGATTGTCCTATTTCTTTTATTAAACCTATTTCTTAAAATTTACCAAGAAAGTGAACCTCCTTTCTCACATAAGGAAGTCTGTTCTCTTGTCAATTTGCATTTTTAGAAGAGGAAGCTCTGCACACATTCTAGTTTACATTCCGATGACAAGTCTGTATCCATTACTACAGCACTCTAGCATACAATGAAATTAGGCCAAGGCAGATTCACAAAGCCCTTAAGGAGCAACCCTAATGCCAGTAAAATCAGCAACAAACACTCCACAGTTTACCTTTTGTTAAATTACACTAACAGGACATTTAAAAGTCATATCTACCTAAACTGTTATTGCTTCTAGTTGGCCAGGAAGCTACTCTATCCCTTAACTTTTTCTTTTTACAAGAGTCATCCGATTTCACAGAAAGCTCAACTTCCTCCTTCTTGATTTCCTGTACCAGTTCCATGCGGCACTGACTAAAATCCTGGAAGGAAATTTTTCCATTTTCATCTGCTCCCAGCTGGTGCATGATCTCTGCAACAGACACCTCCATATTCAGCTGGCGGCACACCATCAGCAAGTCATTCCTGAAGATATTTTTAGAGGGAAAATGGGGGCAAGGGAAGATTGGAAAAGTGGGAATAGAGAAAACAAAAAAACAACAACTTAGTTTAGAAGAAAAGGAATACTAGCCCTGTCTAATCTGGATGTGTGTTAATCCATAGGCATTTAAAACCAATAAGCCAACTACTGAAGGAAACAAAATCTTGAAACAATTTCTCCAGCATCTGAACGAAGGCAGATGTATATTTATCAAATGAGAAATAATCACATTCTAAATAAAATGTGGGCAAACCAATTCAGCCAGATCTGAAGCAACAGCTGCTCTACACTATCAAAATCTTCTGGGTGCCCCATTCTCTCTGATTAGACTTTTTTTTTTTTTTAATTACCACTTTGCTACTCTCACACTTCACTGCTTCTTTCCTGACATCCTTTTCTTAAACACTTTTTGAACTGGATTGCACAGCACTAGCATACCAATTTATACCACAAATAGCACAAGTGTGTTTCTATGTTATGGCTTCTTTTAAGAAGCTTAAAAGCATATTGTTTATTTCTGTGTTGAACAAAATCTTTCCGTAGATGGAAGGTAGAGAAATGTGTAATGCTACTACTATGTGAATTATTAGCTGATTTAGTATTATTATTATTTCATTACTCATATCAGGGCATCATTCAGAAGGTTTCCAAGAAAACAGGATATATTTACATATTCAAAGTTCTTGCACGAACAGTTTCACTGTAATTCATTATCAGATTCAAGGTCCATTCTATTCTACAGAAAGAAGTTGTACATTGGGTGGAGCTCTGTAAATCTCTTCTATGCAGGAAGAGCTGCAGAATTCTTGTAAGAGTTGTTCACAATAAAATTGGATAATAATGATCATACTAACAAATGTAATAGTAATGATGATAAGAATTATGATAATGATAATAACAATAATAACAATAATAACAATAATAACAGAAGGTATTGTCCTCTTTCCTAGTCTACCAGACTGTTCTATCTGCTAGAGAACTTCTTGAACAGTTTTCTTTTCTTCTGCTAAGTCCAGACATCTATCAGGCCTTGGGTGGACCACCAAACTGCAAATGATGCACCAACTGAATGGATGCCAGCACACAGAACTAGACACTAGCTTAAAGCATATACTGAAAAGAGACTAAAAGTTGAAAGCAAAAGTCCTGTTATGCAACAGAACAATTCTGTTAATTCAAGTTTAACTTGAGAACCACTATAAATCTCATTAAGTTTTTCATCAAGCACACATCCTGCATCTGTATCGCCAAATGTGCTATTGTCTGCTTATCCCTACTTTATGTCACTTGATTTTTTTCAAACAATAGCTTCGTCTGTCAACACCAATTGTGACTCTTCTCCCACATCAAGTCTCCAATTTTCCTTAGCTTGAAGTCATCTGAGATTTAAGAAAGCTTACCCATGATCATGACATCCAGATCATTAATCCTCAATAAGGCTGATCTGGTTTAGCTATCCTTCTGATTTCAATTTTATACAGTATTTTATTTGTCAAACAAAGCACAGGTGTCTAATGAGGCCCAAGTATAGCTCAGAAAAAAAAAACAACCAAACAAACTGAAATCTCTCTTAGTCTAGTTCTTTGGCTTGCCTACAAGTATAAAACAACATCAAAAGCCTTAAAATAGACAAGACAAAGGGCATCTTTTGTTTCACTCCCACAAACTGCTGACACTACATCTAGATTGGACAGGTCCAACCTAACTTTTTCTTAACAAATCCATATCCAGAAAGTTGTCCGTTGACTGAGCCTTAGATCAACACACTTTTAAAGAAAAGCAGCATATTTTATCTTTCCCCATTTTCTGTTACTAGTATCTTTTAGAAGAGCTCAGGGAAAAAGAATGAAAAATAATTCTGAGGTTGTTTTTAGGATTATTACATCAAAATCTCCAAGTACAACTGATTAAAACAAATCCAAGTACTCTTCTGTCACTCTAATTTTTCAGCCTTCTCTTCTGGTTCACAGTTTCATGGTTTGAGTTTCGTCTCACGCTTTGGTCTGTAAACACCGGCTAATGTTTTCATAACTTCAAGGTAGTTTTCATTCTCGTTCTTAGAGCTATGGACAGCTGATGGNTTGCCCCCAACCTCCGGACTATCTTCTTTTAATGGGCCCATTCATGCTCTGCTGTGTGACTCATGGGTAACTCCCTCCGGGAGTTATCTCTGGTTAATGGGCAATCAAGGACCCAATGGTCATAAAATTACATCATTCCATTGTGGGATGCTCCTCCCATGGGGAGGAGCCAAGCATTCCCACCTGGATATAACCCGGGATAGCACAGGGGGCCCTCAACCCGATGGATTCCCAGAGGACAGGAGCTACCAGACTTTTCTACAGGATCACTGCTTCAACGAGAGCACTTCATCCGGACTGCTACCAGCACCCTGACTAACAGGCTGTATTATTTAACTTATTTTATTTTACTTTTTTCCCCCCTCCTATTAAATTGTATTTCTGACTTGGAGTCTTTCACCAGTTTTACTTTCAAACCAGTACACCCTATATGCCCTATTCATAATTCAACCATCTGAGCTTCTACTTCATAGCTCTGTCCTGCCTTTGGCTGCCTCTCACGATACTATTCCAAGCATGCAACCTACGCCACCACTCCTTCCACTAGGGAAACAGGGGATGGTTCTCTCCCCACCTCAGCATGTCTGTGTGTGTCTCCCCCCTATTTCACACTAGATATGTACAAGACAGACAGCCTGCAGCAGGTACTTCTCAGAACAGAAATGTATTTCATAGATGACACAACAAATGCACATTCTACTCACTAGAAATAGCTTAAACTTTGTGCGCTGATCACCTACTCCGTACTGATAGCACAAACTGCATCTCTCAACCTTGCAAGGATAGGGTGTCCCCTTTTTAGCTAAGGGTCTCATCTCTGGAGACTGAATTGTTGCAGGCAAACAAAGGTTCATCTATCAGTAGAGAAGCAAAGTTTGTCAATAGAATCTCTGCTGATATACGCTTTCTTTTGTGCTGTTTACGGGTTTCAAATATAGATTCAGAGATGGTCTGGTCTCTGCTACCAGACTTAGCCTCTAAAATTACGTAAGGGATTTCATCAAATAACCACTAATACTGCAGAAATACTGCTCTTTTCTATTAAATATTAAAAAGTACTACTGCAGAAGACCTCTCAGAAGAAAGAAAACATTAAATATACTGATTACAATTAAGCATTATTGTGATGTTAATTAACACAGGTCAATAAATGCACAAGTCACTGCACTAGGATATGGGAGATAAGACAAAGAGTACCATGGAACTGATAAAGCAGCCTGATATCTTAGGCCTGATCGAGCAAAAACAATGGGAGAGACAGATAGATAACCGATCCATGGGATAGAAGTGACCAAGAAACACGTTGTGACACTTTGAAATGATTACCAAGTAACTGATGTCATAAAGAATGTATAACCAATGAAAACTTGTTACCAAAAATACAAGTGCCTATATAAGTGCCATACAAGAAAAACCCTATATAAACGCGTTGCATACTCAATAAACGTGGCTTCTGATCAGAACTTGAAACGTCCCCATCTCTCAATCACTGATACTACAATGAATTCCACAAATGGACTATTTATTCTAGAAGGTGCATGTAAACATTCACAGTAAAAATATGGTGGATTTGAAAAGCCATGTATTCACAGCATGAGTTTTCCTTCAGATGCCATTTGAAGCCCATCCTTTGGACAACACTCAACTAGGCACAACGTGAGCTTTGTTAGTGCCTTTCATCAACCAGCTGAGATACCAAAGTCTCAATAAGATCTCTGCTGTCCTTTCACACTTCTGAAATTAATTAACTTTTAGTGGGATTTCTTAGTTCAGATCATTTGGAGCGAAGCATGTCTAAAAATCAAGCACACATAAAACAGAAGGATAACAACTAACCCCCAAGCTTGTTTCTTACTCCCCTCCACCATCCTGTGCCAACATCAAAAGTCACACAGCCAGATTAAAGTCACAACTAGAAATGGGCCATGGTGCAAAGAAATATTTCTTACTGAGTAAGTGTACAGCTAAGGCAATTTTTTAAACAAATTCTAGTACAGACTAAGTGTAACTTCAGGACCATGCACAGCAGAACATCATCTGGCAGAACAGGCTGACTTAAAAAAATCATGAAACCCTCCACTAGCTATTCACAGTTCATTGCGTAAGGAGTGCAGCTGCACAGCTTAGGGGTGGATATTCGCAAGAAAGGCCAGGTGCCCAAATATTTTGCGATGTTCCTTACTCCCAATCAAAATATGTATGATCTGCTGCTTCAGTCAATGTCAGGTAATCTCTAGCCTACCCCAGAAATCAGAGACAAAGAGGATTTAAAAATAATTTTAGAATCCATGCACAACCACCAGCAAAGTACTTGTACGTGGCACCCTCAAACAATAAATAAAAATAAATACAAGGAGTTAACTAGAAGAGCTCTTCTCTCATTCAAGTGCCTCCCAGCACAGTCAACACACCAATGAATTTCAAACTATAGGTTTTGGCAAATTAATTCTAAAAACATACAGAAACTTGCTCCCCAGGAACACAAGCTAACCAACAGTGATTAAGAAGGATGCCAACTCCCTTGTCTGCTGTAAATGGAAGATGCAACCACACGAGCTAAACAAAACCTAGTATTTACTAGCCCCAGTCATACTGCTAGAACAGCCACCAGTGGTTTCTGTGTTATAAACCCAGAGCTATGGAGTTGCTAGAAAGACCAAGCACCAAGACATCTTATGAGGGCCCGAGCTCCCTGTCACCCTTGGGAAGAAAAGTAACAGTATATTTGTGAAGTTAATCTTTCAGAATTACTACCAAGAAACTCAAGAAAACATAAGGCAAAAAAAAATTCCCTGTTAAACAATTCCTTTTTTTAATCACAAAAGGGAAACTGACTTTAATGAGGAAATAACTTGTCTTACAGTAACAACGTAATATGGTATTTGCAATAACCTCAATTAAAAAAATAACAAAATTAATAAATGTAACAAATAACTTCACTGCTTAGAAGCCAGCTGGATGGTAACTTTAAAAGGGATCAAAAAACTGACATTAGTAGTTTCAAGTGAATTACTGTTTAGTCAGTTTTTCCACAGTACAATCTACCTGGACGACAAGGTCCCAAGAAAAAAAATACAGTAATATCATGTAACAACAAGCTGAGATATATACTTTAGTCCCTTTTACCAGACTACTACTGTCAATGAGGGAAGAAAAGAAGCAATATATAAAACACACCAAGTAACTTCACTAACTTCAAAACCTTAGGAGCTCCAGCTGAAACAGCCTTCAAGTGTCTGATGTTCATATAAGAACTGGACTGCTAACCAATTAAAAAATACAATATGTTCAGAAAATTCAAGTTTTGACTTCGACTGTGTACCAGTTATAAGAAATACAGATATTGAAATATGTGAGAAATGACGCTCACTTTTATCTCAAAGGTTTACTAAATGTTTACAAAATACAAAAAAGGACTGAATATGGAAAAAGGACAGCGCTGGGAGCATGGAACTAAACCATCATGCACTCACTTACAAAATGGCTGCTCTGCCTTTTATACCCCTGGGTGTTGCATAAAGTAACCCTCGCCCTTCCCAAAGTCTGCCAAATCAACTCTTCTTGCCGTCCATTGGTGGAGACTACTTTCTTGAAACTTAATTGGAGGTCAGGTGTTGCCACGCAGTGCCTCCTAGTAACAAGCCTGCCCTCTTCCCAACTGCCTCGACTGCCAAGGCTGTCCAGTGACAACAATACAAGGGGGAGGGGAAAGGGAACTATGTGGAGAACAAATCACAATAACAGAACTGAAATGAATAAGCCTGAACCAGGCAATCATTAAAGTCTTTTGTCGGCCTGATGTTCCTTGTTAAGTATTCACTCAATGTTAGTCATGTAATCCCTGGTTATCACCCGCCTTTTGTTTTGTTCCCTTTCCCCGGGGCTATCTTCGAGCCCTGCTGCTTCCAACGTGGTGACCAGGAGGTGGAGGAGGAACAGGGTGCACATGCAGATGGAGGAGCCCCGGTGCCAACTGGGAGGGAAAACTGCCTCAAAATAGGAGAATATTATCGGACTGGATCACCCAAGGGACAATCGGGGCATGTGGACTGGCTGTGTGGAGGTGAGACTACCCTGTCCTGAAGTTCAACTCACCTAACCCTGGCCTTCAAGGATAACACCAGTGGTGGGACTCCTGGACATACGAGCCAATTGGGTTGTCCCGTGGATTTCCATGAGGGCGGAAGGCCCAGCTCTGCCTTAGGAAGAAACTGCACTCCTCCTCCTCCGTGGCACCAAGGGAGCAGCGGCGGTGTGCGCGACCCCGTGGGCCCCCACCCCAGAGCTGATTTCAATAAAGGCCATATTGAAGGGAGCTGGTCTCCTGGCCCATTTATTTCAAGAACTATACACCAATAAAACTTCTCTTAACATACACATAATATTAATCCCTTAAAAGTGAGAGCTGATTATTGCATTACCCATCTATAACAAAATATATAATACCTTAATGAATGTTGATTCTTGGTGTATTTTCTAGACACAACATTTAACAAAGAGAATACCTTTTTCTTCATCCTAAACTAAGCATGTCTCTCTGGCTTTCTCCGTAATTTGTTCCATTATTGGTTATGATGTTCCAAGAGAACCCATGGAAGACAAAGTTGGACTAAAACCCCACAAAATTCTATACATCTGTGACTAAGGAAAGCCCCAAGAGAAACAGAAAAAACAGACTACAGTCATGTGAGAAAGAGCACAGTGCTTCCAGTCACCGTTTTACTTGGCGTAAAGTATTGTGCTGTATCCACATAAAAGCAATCCTTCAGTTACATGGATCACAAACCCTGTGACAGCCTCCTAATGGAGATGGATGAAGACTAAAATGAAATAGGAATTCTATTCTAGGAATAGAATCTGGGAGCTGAAACTGTTTTCAATACAAACTAAAGCAGTAGTGCACGGACAGAGTACATTTTACCAAGGTTTGGGTGAGTGGTTTCGGGGTTTTGGAGATTTGGGGATTTTTTTCCCCTGGAATTTCTAAAACTAAGCTGATTTAAAGGAAACACGGAGCAAATAGTCTAGACCTCAAGTGACAACAAAATCCTGTATTGAGGTCTTAACTTTTTTACCTTCATGGTAAGAACAGCCTAACTATATAAAGAGCCAGACTAAAGGCAAGGAACTAAGGAAAGCTTTGTCCCAATCTTGCTGACATTTTGCAGACTGCTTCTAAATGATGTCTCCTTGTTAGACAGATGGATTGAGGCCAGACTTATGACTGTACCGTACTGGGATCAAAATTCTTTTGAAATTCAAAATCCCAGTAGCTGCAAAACTAGCAGAATAAATATTATTTCTCTCACAAGACTTCAAAGGCAGTTTTTTTTATTTCCACCTGTTCTGTCAGACCTTTTATAAACCTATTGCTTGCAGGAAAAATGGCTTTATCACTCTCTAGCCTGCTGATATTTGAGCACTCTCAACAGCTTCTTCCTGATGCTGCCTTCAACCAGCAAAGTATACCCTGCAGAGACTAGAAAGCCTCTACATGCAGAGTGTTAACTCATGCCCAAAGCAAGTTTCCAGAGATCTTGACTGAACATGTCAACATTCGTGACTTCATAAATGGATTAAACACATATTTTACCAGCAGTGGTAACTTGACTCGTCACAGATAACCCACACTGATTTTGCCACTTCATTTTATCAGTCCTTACGTGCTTCAGTCGTTATCTCTTTAACTGTTAAGCACAGAAGTTGAAGCACATTAGCAAAATCAAACACTTGAAAAAAAAGGTTAAATGATGTGGTAATGACTGCTGTGGAGAGTAACAGAGACTATAGAAGAATAAATCTCCTCCCTTACAAAGACAATTAATAGATTAATACTTTGTCTTATTGAAAATATTGGGTTTTCTCCTCTAATAGCATGCAGCCACTAGATGCAGAAACACTGAGTGGGAGGAAGGGTGCCAAAATACACGCAGTGAGCAAGGTGTGAATGTCCTCCTACAGCGACACCCATTTAACAGGGAAAGATTAGCCCGTACTTGCAAAGGTTTTGAGCTCCCAAAACTATGTACCACTAAAACCATTCAGGTATTAAATCAAATCCAACTAGTTCCTTTTAACTGCTTCTGTACAAGGTTAGAGAAGGCAGTCATTCAGCATGTCCTTTCAACAGACTGGATAAACTCATTCCAAAGTAGTATGTTTACTGGGTTTTTAACATCTTACTCTATTTTTACCCAGCCTTTCTGTAAGACATTGACCCAGTGTAAAAAAAAAAAAGTGTACACATACAACACCATTTTCAAACCAACTCTACAAACAAAACTTAATTTCATTATTGTTACTATAATGACAAAGTTCTAGCTGAATAAACACTAACTTTACCTTTTTTCTTCAGAATCCCCAAATTTATCTTCAAAATCCTATAATTCAATCCATGCTGAAAAGTTAAAATTGGAAAGCTTAAAATGCTTAGTATTTTCAAGCGTTAAATATTTGTAGCTTAAAAATTAAATTAATTTTTTCTTTACCCATTATTTCTGCAGCACATACCTTCATTTCTTAAAAGCAGAAGTATGTCCTGCAGATTCAAAGTTACCTTTACTCTTTGCAGTGTTACAGTTGAGTAATTCAAAACCCATTTAGTGACTTTTGCAGTGAAGATGAAATTCATTATGTGCTAAATGGAATTTCAGTACAATCCACATATAATAAAGCTACAAGGCAATCAAGTTTCTGAAGAAGATATTAATCCAGCCTGTCACCCATAAAAACCCAGCATCCAAGCCTGCATATGCAGACAGCACCACAAAAAGAAAAAAAGCACACACATCCTCCACAATTCACCAATCCTCTGAAAATACAATTGTTTATAAATGTAACATGAGATCCTGAAACTTTTCAAAGCAAACGGAATAAAACAAAGGAAAGCAATTACAATTTTTTTCAGTTAACAGTTCTTCGTTACTAACAACACAATCCAGCTACAGCTGCAAAACATAAGTTCTGCTGTAAACAGTGTTTAAGACTCCCTTCTGCTCTTAGCAATGCTCATGCAGCTGATTTCAAGTCTTCAGAATACAGCCTTAACTGCTGACTGCTTTGCAGCTGAGTTGGGGGGGGGTTAGGGGGGCAGGTGGGTGGTATTTTTTGGTCAGTTAGTTGGGTTTTGTGAAGTTACCTCTTGCTGTAGAAGCATCAGAAGAATGCCAAACGTTTGCATGACATTAAAATAATTAAGTAATAAGTATTATCCCTGAAAGAATCAAAAGCCATTTCAGTACAAGACAACAAGCTAAAACTCAGGTGTTTTCTTAGTACTTTTCTCTGGCTGGATGCTGCAAAATATCAGTATGCACAAGTCAGTGCAAGGTTCAGTGACACTGGTTTAGCATTTCATATCCCATAGTTCAGTGTCTTCTGGATTATACCCACCAATGGTACATCCTTAATTATACTTTATTGTTTTGATAGCATCCTATTTAGAGCCTGAAAATTAACCAGTATTTCAAGGGAGAGCCTGAAAATTAATCAGCATCTCAGGACATGCTCCTCCTCCATCTGTGCCTGTACTTCCCTGCTACTATTTGAAGAGGTTTATTACAGTTTGATGCACAGCAAAGCATTTCCACAGCTGAGGTACCACGTTATTTCATTAGGAATGCAAATCTATTTTCCCCATGTAATATGAACTAAATAAACACACACACACAAAATGCCTGCCTTTGCTGTAAGTATAAAGATCTTCTATTCCTTAACAACTCTGAAGCTGGAAATAAAAACAAAAACTTGTAAACAAACTACTGCTATGTGCTAGGCAAAGAAACTGACTGACTAAGCTTTGGGTCTGCAAATAGAAGGGATACTAATTCTCAGAGATAAAATTAATAGTAAGTAGCAGCTTCAAAACTGCAAATTTCAGCCTCAATGCATTGAAAATCAGCTAGTTTTTAAAAAGAAGCTCATGCTAGTAATAGGTAGTAGATCACAGCCAAGTCTAGTTCTAGAACCGAAGGAAGGAGATGATTTTACAGTGCTAGCTTCTGTGTTTTCAGCTCTTTATACAGATGCCTGGGCATTTATTGCCATGTTTAATCTGTCGTGAAAGACATCATGACATGCAGAAGTCAGCTTCCAATCTCCACTTCCAGAGTAGTCTAAAGAAGCAGGGCAAGAAGGAACAGGAAAACCAAGCAACAGGCCCATGTGAAACAAACAAAAAACCCTACAAACAAACAGACACAGAAGCCAGATAAACACTGCACAGAAAATGGTGTAGTGATGAAATTTAGTGTAAAAGCATTCTAACTCTTTAACATTATTTTAATTTGTTACATTAAAAAGGATGCAACTACCTAAACACTAGGGCTCTAAACAACAAATCCCCAGTTGCTATACTTTTAATAGGGACACTGTGAGTGCACAAAACTGACGGAGTTGTCTATAATACTGTGGTGGTACATACTATAAAGACATCCAAATCCAACTGGACAAGTCTCCTCCTGCATAAGCCACTTCCATAAAAGAGATTATCTGCAAAATTTAGTAACTACAGAAAGAAAGGCATTCCACTTTTACAATTTACTACCCAGGCCAGCTCATGAAGTGAAGTCATGTCAAAGATCATTTCTTAAATATTCCTTCACTACTTTGTCACACATACACAGATGTAAAGGAAGACAGTAATTTATAACACCATGCTCTCTGATAAAGGCCACAACAGTTCTGCCTTGAAGGCACAACTCCCTTCTGAAGCAAACTATTAGCAACCTTCAACAATGAATCCACCAACTCCTGAATTTCAACCACCACCCAGGCCCCGGGCTTTATTGCCTTTTCCTTATGAAATCCAGCGTCCTTACTCAGACACATCCAGACGTTTTCAACACTGAAGTTCAAGCAACACTCTGAAACACCTACTTATAAGACCACAGAATACAAATCTGGGACAAAACTTAGGGAATGTAGACTAGTCAATCAGCAATTAGTAGCTTCTGTTGTGGTAATGTCTCAATGTCTTTATGAAACACTAAAACATTACATTCCCCGAGTAAGGTTTTTAAATTACAAATACACAGAGAGTTTACATTGCAGAAAAACATGACACTACAAAAGAGCAAGTGTGCTCAGAGGAGACAGCGCACACTTTATGTGAACATCACAAGTTTTCAGAATAAATTCCATGAAGACCATAAACAAATGGAAAGAGAAGCAGTCTTACTTAGCACAGTGGTTGGAAAGTACACATTTCCAAAGTTTACATTTCAAAACCACAACTATCAAAATAATCTTTAGACTGAGGAGGGGAGAAGAGTGTTGAGGGAGCTGTTTAGGTAAGAAATAACACAACCCTTGAGCTTTATTTTTAAAGTAACTGCCAGTAGTTAAAGATTTTCAACAACTTTCTGGCTCCAAAGAGATGGCAATGGGGATTGAAGTTTACTTAGCCTTTCTGTGGGGTCATATTTGTAGGTTAGAGGTTAAATGGCAGACTTAAGAAATTCCCTCACTGTCCCAGTTCTCTAGAGGCACTTACTAATTGCAAGCAATAGCATAAGTTTTATTTTGAAAATACAACTTTCCACGGCCTCTGGCAAATCCTGCCTTTTGAACTTGAGTATTTTTTAAATTATAGCATGAGAGCTCAGAAATACCACTGCCACAAAACCAACTCCTGACCAAAACATATTGCCAGTGCTTCCAGACACATACACATTCCACTATGGCTTATTTCCAACAATCTACTGCAAATCTACAAACTCACCCTTCCTCACCAAAATCCATCAGCCTAGGTGACACTCCTCAAACGCTCTGAGGACCAGCAGAGGAATTTAAATGAAACTTTGTAAAAAGAATATTGATTAAAACGTATTGACAAAACAAAATCATAGAATTCGGGAGAACAGTACGAGTTTTCTCCCACGTTAACCACGACCGGCTTTTTGTGTCTTTAGTTGGAAAAACCACCTGCCCGGGGCACCAGGTGATAAAATCCAGGATCGGAGGCGTCACCTTTCAGCCCTGGCGGACATGGAAGCGCTGCGGGCAGAGCTCGCCCGATGTCCCGGAAAGCTCTCGGTGCCGAAGCCCCGCTATATCCCCTGGCGCTGGTGCTGGCGGAGCGGGGCGGGAGCCGCGGAGCTCCCACCACTGTTCCAACTGGCCCGCAAGTTGAGCGCCGGGGAACGCGGGGCGAGGGGAAGGCCGGGACGGCTCCGTAGCGGCAAAGAGCAGCCTGCCGCTGTCTCTACCTGCTGATGAAGCCATCCCCATCGCCGTCGCAGGTCTGGAAGAGGCACCTCATCCTCTCCTCTTCGCCCGTACTGGAGGTATCGGTGCTGCTGCTGCCGGCGCTGCTCACCTCCGCAACGGCGGCTGCCGCCATCATGCGCCCCGATCAGGAGGAGGAGGAGGAGAAGGAGGTGGAGGAGGCGAGGCTTCCTCGGGCGTCCGGGATTCCCAGTCCAGCCGTGACTGCAAAGTGCGAGCGGCGGCACAAAGCCGGGGTCGGAGCCCTGCCGACTCCGCATCCACCGCCCGCGAAGGGACACCCGGGCCGGGTCCTCGCTGGGGCTCGGAGCTCCCGCCTGCACACAGCATGGTCCGGCGCCGGGATCACGGCGGGACCCACTGGCAGCGAGCGGGCGGTGTCGCCGGCCCGGGGCCAGTTGCCCTCTCTGCCGGGGCCCGCCGAGTGCGGGGCGACCCAATACCCCCCCCGAGGGTCGCTTGTTCTCCNGGCTGGGCAGGGCCCGGCTCCCTCATCCGGGGATGCTGCTTTGGCTGCGGCTTTGGCCGGTCTGTGGAAGCCAAAAAAACCCCATCGTTTTCTGTAGCCCTGCGTGTGCACTCCAGGCTGTTTGACGGGGTACTGGTCAGATAAAATCATTCTGAAGTGCAAAGCACCAGCCCTTGTTGCCTTTACCCAGTTCCTTTCCACTGATCAAATTTTACTTGCGAAGTCAACAATTCGTTTTTCTGTCCCTAAACACATTTGTCGCCTATACCTTCCCTGTTAATATTTATTGTACCTTGATAGAAGGTAAAGAGGCCCTCTGGCATTTTATTAACTAAAACTGCTTATAAGTGTAAGCATGCATACACTCACTCTCGTATTGTCTCAGTCTCTGCAGATTTCCAAATTACGTTGTTCACTTTAATTCTTGCTGGATGACCAGGGCACTGTAGTATGGAGCCAACACACTTCCATACCGTTTCAAGGCACTGCAATCAGAGAATACTGCAACTATCCTTTCAGATGTTCCACCTCCTGACCTACAGTGATCTGACTCTTAGTCTTAGCACAGGCTTTTTCAGTCCTAGGCAGGATGTTGCTTCTATGTGATACCAGCTGATTACTGCAGCTGTTTGTTTACACTGAGGACTGGAGGAGATGTGAAGTCACAAAGCCCTTTTCTTCAGCCAGATTCTATAAACAAGCTGTTCAATACCACACCCAAGAATCGTTGCACACATTCTGCAAATATAGCATTCCTTACTAAGAATGAAAATTCTTAACCACAGGGAGTTGGACTCCATGTATTCATATATGTCCCTTTCATCTTGCAATATTCTTTCATTCTTGATTCTTTACAGAGTCCTAAAACAGTGTTTCCTGCCAAGGCCACCTGTATCAATGGAACAAGATCTGATCGAAATTCTAATTGCTGCCACTATTTAGATATTCAGACCAAAGATTCTGACTTACACTATGATCAAAAGCAATTCCTGGTGGTATCAAAGGAGAGATTATCCTGTGTTTTAGTGAGCTTCAGATGAAGACCATATTTGTTTCTTGATCTTCACTATAACAAAATTTAAAGTAACAGACATATAATGTGAATTCAACTTAATGTTATTTAGAACATCACTGTGTACAGCAAGCTGTATCTGCTGCTAACAGGGCCATGGTTTAGTCAGAAAATTGGTCATTAAATTCTCATCAAAATCTTGTGTCTGAAGTCATTATATTGCCTTCTTCACATTACTTTGCTTAGATCCATTTCTCATCACAGACCTATGATTTCAAGCTCCATCTAGAAATTTAAGCCTTGTGCAGCCTTTGCTGCAGAATTCTGAGCAAGTAAAGCTGTTTGAAAACTCATGACACAGGATATTCAAAAGAAAATATCTCTTATTTTTGGTGAGGCCCTTTTTTCTGATTTTTCTCCTCCTGCTCCCAAGAGGGATCTGCATTTCTTCACCTTTATAAATGCTCAATCACCTTGTAAAGCTGTTTTAAAAGTGTACTTTTTTGTGATGATGATGAATAGAAATGCGAACAGGTTTGCCCCTTTTTCTGAAAATATGCTAAACTTCTCTCCTATTCAAACAGGTTCCTACTTCTGGATCTCACACAAGAATCCACAATTTGGATACAGAAAATTAGAAATTAATTTCCTCATTTCTTGCATGTACATGTAAACAAAAATATTGAATATTTCTACTATTTTTATCAAAGTATGTTATTAGAAGCTATATCTCTGTTAACAAAATACTAATTTGGTCAAAAAAAGTGGGGGCACATGTAAAGATCACTGCTCTTTTTGTAGACTGTGACTATGAGGTAACCTCAATAACTTTTTTCCGTAGGTTACAGATGACTGCGATAGTTAAACGTGTTCTGTGCTCCCAAAAATTGCTGTAACACAGATATTATTTTAGTCAAAAATATTTCAGTGAAACAGTATTGTAACAGAAAATTATATTCTGGTTAAATATATCTCCACAGGGTGCACATCAGTTCCATTCAGTTTCAGTTTCAGCAGGCACAAGCACATGAATCACAGGTATGAAACCCTTCTGCCTTCAGTCTACTCCTAAGCTCACAAGACACGGGATCCCTGCAGTTTTCATGCTGCCTTTATAACATGTTCTAGACACTGGAAGATGTGTTTGCACAGGATCATTCCACTCTCCCTCCTGTTCTCTGTCATTTGCTCACCCTGGAAATTAGAGTTTCTCAATTTAGGAGTGAGGAGTAGTGAAGAAAGCTGCGGGAAGAACTGGGGCATATCTAAGCCTGTTGGGAATGATGCTTTTCCCAGCCTTCATTCTGGATCCATTGCTGAACTCTGGATGCCATGAGCTCCACTGAAGCATTGTAGACTTCCCCTGGAAGTTCAACAGCCCAAGCTCTGGACCGTGGCAAGTGAGGACCTGAGAGAAGTTGTATTTACGAGGACAGAACTGATCAAAAGGCTTTTTCCTTGACGTATGAAAAAAAAAAAAAATTTAAGTGAGTAAAGTGTATTGGTTTGCCATGAATGGAAAAAAAACCCAATCGGTGATCTGCTTTGGAACTGACAGCCAAGTTGGCCAATCAGGTAAAAAGTGTACACCCCTGGAGACACACAGCTTAAATACAGGAATCTTGGGAGATCTCGGCCCTTTTGCAACAGACCCGGCTGAGGTAACATTGCGGTTGGGCCAGGGCAGCCGGGCCGGGGGGCCCGGGCCCAGGGCCCCGCCAGCCCCGGG
>WBMY01005206.1:6046-41416 GCA_013397315.1 Donacobius atricapilla
TATTACTTGGCAAATGAACTAGAACGTTCTGTGACCGCAGTTCAAATATGCTGGTTTTCCTAAAAATGTTCAGGACATCCAATTATATTCCCAAGCCTTCCAGTTAATTTGCAAGACTAGAGATCTACTAGAAAGTATCCAAGAACTAGATTGCTCGGATTATATGCTTCCATAAAGTGATCTGTAAACTCAATTCACCTGGGCTGTCAGCAGAATTTCTCTCAGTGTTTGCCGGTCTTTTTTCCATAGTGACCTCTTCCTAGCTATTTCATTATATCTTGTATTTTATCTTGTATCTTTGTATGTGCATGGAAAAGAATTGAAGGGGTTTTTTCCATAGAAAAAACTACAGCTCTGATATTATTACTCATCATGGGTACAAAGCTGTCTAGGCTTATGTTTTAATATACTTAAATAAAGCAATAAAACCTTAATAATGTTTGTTATTCCAGATTAGTTTAGCGAATGCTGGTACTCAGTATTTCAGGTAAGAGGGACATACTCACTTTGATTTTCTTTCTATTTGTTTCTCCACACAAACAAAAGATTTAAAATATATTTAAAAATTAAAATCCTATTCCAAAAATCTCTTCTCTAAAACCTTTCAGAGCCAGTAGAAAAATACCTACTATGATTTTAAGTCCTCCCACTCAGATGCCTTTTTTTTTTTTTTTTTTTTAGGGGGGGGAAGGCTTTTGTGGACTTTAGAAAAGTGGAAAGCCAGGGCAATTTAGACTAGAAACTCAATAAAACAGCAGCTGGTGGCAAGCCCTAAATATCCCCCAACTCTTATTGTTCCAGAGAGATGTTTGACTAGTAAGTAGGGTTGAAAAGTTTGAAGGAGACATTGTGTTATTTGATACAATACAAATTACCATCCTAATTAATACTCCTATTTATTTGTGAAAGGTCCTAAAATGTAGTTCATAACATTTAACTCTTTTTTCTCTCTGAGGAACCAGACAGGTGGCGTGCGCAGCCTTGGGCTTACTGGAGGAGCTGTCTTCAATGCCCAATGACCTTTTTAGGAGGGGGCTGTTCCTTAACTCCCTCTTTTAAATAAGTGCAATATTGTTGTTTTGGATAACTTCTGCTTTGTCAGCCTCGCGGAGCTGAGCTGGCACCCTGACTGTGTTTTGCATGACTTCTGTTTGCCTAAGTTACATCCTTTATCTATTTCTCCAAGGCTGTGCTGTTCTGTTCTGCTGTCCTTGATAAGGGTAAAATATTGTTGTACTTCTATCCTTATCAAGTGAATAAAATGCTGTTCTGTTTTATTTTCTAGTGTTCGTGTCACCTCAAAGCTATTTAAATTTTGGGGTTTGTGTATGTGCTCTTATTTCATTATTGGCCCCAATCTCTGCTGGAATGTCAGATAACAATATTTCTGCAGCACCTGTAATGAAGGACACGGGTTGCTGAAGGACAGGTTTGGTGCTGGTGCAGGCACTCAGACCCCATGTCCTAGCCACGCTGCCACCTCTGGCACCCTCCCCATCCATCCCTCTGCTGCATGTCTTAGGGCTCTGCTTCATGGCCAGTTATGAAGCCAAGTACTTTCCAGATGGTTTTGCAGCTGAAGTAAAGGCTTTGCTCTTGAGAAACCTGAACTGATGCTTGGTTAAGAGGGCCTGCAGTTGTCAAACTGGTATTTATATGCTAGATCTCAAGTGAGTTCTTATATTCTTTTACATGTCTTCCTGCAGCACTTTCCCAGCAGAGGAGAGCAAAAAGGCAAGGCTGGGTGTGCTACATGTCCTGGTTATCTGTGTGCCAGAATCCTAATGGCACACATGTAACCTAATGGCAATCCTAATGGCCAGGCTTTTATTTGTGAGCCCACAGGAGACCTGATTTTAGCATTGCACAACACCTTTGAATTTATCCAGGAAAGCAGTGAATAAATTGCATGAGTATTTAATTTATCACTATTTTAAAATTCAGATCTACAGAGGCTTAAAGAAATAAAGAAAACAGGCAGCCCTGAACATGGTTGCATATCCAGTTGGGCAGGTATGGCAGGACAGATTGACGAAGGGAGAGCAGTGTATGTTGTCTGCCTTGACTTCAGCAAGGCTTTTGACACTGTCTCCCATAACATCCTCGCAGGTAAACTCAGGAGATGTGGGTTAGAGGACTGGATAGCAAGGTGCATCAGGAGCTGGCTGAATGGCAGAGCTCTGAGGGTCATGATCAGCAGAGCAGGATCTATCTGGAGACCAACAGCCAGTGGCATTCTCCAGGGATCAGTACTGGAACCACTCTTGTTCAATGTCTATAAATGGCCCAGATGAAGGGATAGAATGTACCCTGAGCAAGTCTGCTGATGGCACTAAACTGAGGCAGCGGCTGATCCACCTGAAAGTTCTGCTGCCATTCCGTGGGACCTTGATAGGCTGGAGAGTTGGGCAGAGAGAAACTGAATGGGCTCAACAAGGGCAGGTGTTAGGTCCTGCGCCTGGGGAGGAATAGCCCCAAGTGCTGGTACAGGTCAGGGGTTGCTCCCACAGAGCAGCTCTGTGGAGAAGGACCTGGGACTCTTGGTGGATCACAAGCTGTCCATGAGCTGGCAGTGCCCTCCTGGAAGGCCAAGGGTATCCAGAGGTGCATTGGGAAGAGCATGGCCAGAAGGCTGAGGGAACCTCAGTACCTCTACTTGGCCGCAGTGAGGCTGCATCTGGAGTGCTGTGTCCAACTCTGGGCTCCTCAGGACAAGAGAGACAAGGAGCTACTGGAGATGATCCAGCAGAGGGTCACAAAGATGATTTGGGGTCTGGAGCATCTCTCTTATGAGAAGAGACTGCGGGAACAGGGCCTGTTTAGTCTGGAGAAGAGAAGACTGAAAGGAGACCTCTAACACTTAGAAATATCTCAAACAGGGTGCCAAGAGGATGGTGTCAGTGGTCTTTTCAGCGGTGCCCAGTGGTGACAGGACGAGGACCAATTGCCATAAACTAAAACATGAGAAGTTGCACCATTACATGAGGGAGAATTTCTTCACATTGAGGGTGGCAGAGCACTGGAACAGCTGCTCAGGGAATTTCTGGAGTCTCCTTCTCTGGAGACATTCAAAATCCACCTGGACAAGCTCCTGTGTAACCTGCTCTAGATGACCCTGCCTGAGCAGGGGGTTGAACTGGATAGTCTCCAGAGGTCCCTTTCAGCTCTAACAATTATGTGATTCTATGTGTCTGTGATGTACTGCTTCTATCATTGGATGTTTGAAAATTCTGCACTACTTAGCAAACACCAGAGTCTGTGAAAGTGTGAAAAATTGAAAATTTCCTTCTGTGATACTCACCTTCACATGTGCGTACAAAAAACCAATGTCAATCTGGGTAGGGGGAGGTGTGATGTCAGGGTGCAAGCTCTGACTGGCAGCACCTTTTTTTGTTGAAAACCGTTAGAGGAAGATGTGCTTTATGCCAGCAAATTGATGCATCTGCCAGAACTATTCCTTTACTCAAAATATGGTTTTGCCACTTCTTTTCAAGCACAGTAATTGTCTCTGTGTTGGACATGATTTAGTGTACTTCCACTCATGCAGGTAATGAATACTTAAAGTAATTTTCCATTAAACTACTTCCAATATTTTCTGTAACCTGTAGGTTACAGTAGTGAGTGCTCAGAGTGACGCATTAGAGTCGGGCCTTCTTACATATAACATTGTCTAGCTTTATTTTATTATATTGCAATATATTATGCTATATTTTCTTTTCTGGATGTAGACAGGAAGTATATCTCTGATACTGAGGATGAAAACCTACCCAGACTGAGAAGCAGGGCTTTGCTATAGTGTATCATGGGTCTGTGACAAGAGATCCCTTGTAATCTGCAGGCCTGTGGTACATGTTTAGAAGGGAAATACTATCTTTGCAATATTTAAATTCAAAGTTAAATATTCAGATTAATGTAAAGAGGTCTCCTTACAGCAAACGTGAGGATCATTCTGATTTTCTTTATCAGAAGAGTCACAAAAATGTCTCCATTTTGTAACCCTACATAGAATAACTGAATGACCCCAAAATGCTCCAACATTTCACCTTATCAACCCTAATGGTGTGACATGAAGCATGAAGGCATTTTGGATTAATGGGAGACATTTAAAAATAATATTTTTATGACCCATGTGAAGAAAAATCAGGTTCCCAAAGTAAACAATGAGTTGCACTTAAAACTTGGAAGTTTTCACACCTTTGTTCTAATTCTTTTAGAGTGTAGTATTCACAAAAAGACCATATACTTAAAGAAGAGCTGATGAAAAATCTCATCTGATTTTTTTTTCAACCTCTTAACCCTCTTCACAGCACTTCACAAGCTTTGCTGCTAGCCAAATCCAGAGAGTACAGAACAAAAGGATCTAACAAGTATATTCACTATAGACAGTTTCAATGGCATCACTGATTTTGAGGTTGATCAGGGCTGGTTCTTTTTTTGCTGAATAGCTCAAGAGCTCACAGGAAGTTTGACACTATTCTATACAAAGATATAAGAACAAAATCAGTTTCCCATGCAAAAAGAAATTTAGGAGCATTGCTATCAAGAATCCTAAGGAAAGTAGAAGCTTGTCAGCCAAAGACGAGAGATTTCTGCCAGAAAAAAAGTAGCCATACTTTTTTTTTTTTTTTTTCAATTCAAACACAACTCTAAACTCATCTGGGGTATAGAAATATTTTAGAAATTTTGTTGTGCATCAGGCCAAGCCAGAAAGAAGTCAAAACTGATTTCAGGACATGATAAAAAGGCTTTGTGGATTTAAAGGTGTGGTATCTTTATTATCTTTTTCACTATATAGTAATATTTTCTAGGATAAGCAAGTCTGTCATGCTTAACTACATTTTCTTACAAACATAAAATTGACCAAATTATGCTTCACTGGGGGAAATTCAGAGAGAAGCCTGTAAACTCAATAGAATATCCTATAAAGGCAGCTGAATCAATTCAGATTTGCCTACCTGTAATTTAGAGCAGAAGTTGAGTACAGTTGGCTCCAAACTATGCAAAGTGACCGGGTGGAAATATGGGAAACCAAAGTTTCACCAAATCAATAGAGCGACTCAGAAAATATTGCCATTGAATTATGATTCTCTAAGCAGGCTACTCACTGTAAAAGAAATTCTCTCTAGTCAGAAACAATGTTTTTACTTTAATTCCTCTTGCAATGACCTCAATGTTAAAACAGGTTTCTGAGGTAGAAACCCAGGATATTTCTTGAGATGACTTTTTTTTTTTTACTATAAGACTTGTACAGCCTTTTCTTTGTGTATATACCTTTTTTTTTTTTTTTTTTAACTTTCATGTGTTTTCAGGAAGTGATATCATATGAGCATGCTGGTAAAATTAGCCTGAGGCTTTTACTACATTTATATACAACAAAAGAAATCTTTTTCAGTAATTACTTGCAAACATATTATTGGTCCCTTGTAATTGTGAAGCTGATGATTATGGCAGAAAAACAATGATTTTATGTAGTTATGACTAAATACCAGTACAACCCTCATATTATCAATAATCAGTGTTATAAAGCTGGCTTATTGCTCTAGCATTAAAAGGTCCCAGTATATACTTGAAGCTTTTGTTAGCTGGGGCTGTGTTTCAGCTTAATATCATTCTGGTAATACTGAGATAATAAAAAATTACTGGCTATCATATGATACACATATGCTGGAATAGACAGACTCTGGTTTTCAAGCTGTCTCATTAGTAAAGCTGACTTCTTCAAAAACAACTTGGAGTTTAATAAATCTCCATGTCTGTGTGTATTCTTTTCTCCAGAGAACTTTCAAAATATATCTGGCACAGTGAACCACCATTTTTTTTTCCAGTCGAGTGCAATGGGATTTTATTTATTGGACTGTATAAAAAAGGCTACTTTAAAACATATACATGCCATATATAAGACAAATAATGTTGGTTAAAGGAAAGTTTTGTTGTTTGTGGAACTTCAGAATCTGAGCTTGAACTTTATGCTTATGTATTTCCTTTTCTGCAATACAAGGATATTTTCTGGTAGTGGGTAGCACCCAATTTTGATAAATTTAGCTCTACATTGAAAGTTTTTCCAAATTCCCAGGGCAAATCTAGATTTGTTTTTTCGTGGGGAATGCTAACAGATGATTTAATTTATACTTGCCATGCTTTACAATGCTCAAAGAGGACTGAAGGTGAGTACAGTAGCACAGACCAGCTTTTCCAGAAAGACCAGCACCTGAGCATAGCCGCCCTGCTGCTGAAGCCTTTCCCATACCAGAAGCTGCCAGCATGAGCACTACTATGTGGCAGCTCTCTGGGCTTCCAAGCACAAAAGCTGCTGGGAGTTGGGCAGTCTTCATGAGCAGTGCTCGCGGGAAGTTTGCAAAAGAGAGGACGGGCAGCTCCTGTAAATGGACATGAGTTCGTGCAGCCTGTGCAGCTTGTTTTTACTGAGTCTCTGTCAGATCCCAAAAGAAATAACACTGTCTAGTGATTTGGGCACAAGCCCACCACTCCACTCCTGCTTAATTTAAAACTTTTCTTCTACCACTGCATTGGTGTTTGGCCATGGTGCTAGCCTGTGCCTGTTCTTCCACAGGTGAAGTGGGCATAATAAAATAGTTGCATCAGCTTGAGAAGGAGGCATATGAAGGAGAGACTATCATTTTGTAGTGACACTAAAGAAAGCATGAAAATGATGAAATATGATTCCGCCTGTCTTTTTTGACTTCATTGGAGCCAGGAGTTCACTTTGCACATCTCCCCTCATGACATATCACAGGGTAACTTGCAGGAAGAGACACAGGGTGGGAAATGACATCTGCAGAGTTCCTCGGTGAGACTGACTACAGAGGAAACTCTCAGAACCAGCAATTCCATCTCAGGAAGGTTTTTCCTTCCTGGCAGATCCTTGCCCAGAGGGAACAAGGGAGATACATGCCTGAAGGCAGCCATGTGCAGGTCAGGATACAAATTGGACTGGGCTGTATTACTATAACACTGCTATAATTTGAGAAAAGGTACTTTCTTTACAGATGCAGGATAGCTGTGTAATCTGGCCAAACTGAGAACATTCTACATCATTTGAAAGTTAGTTTTTACCTTCTCAACCTACTGCTCAGTTTAGTAGCATGAATCAACATGCATGTGAAGTTTGCCTGACAAAGTTTGTTCACAGTACAGTATTCCATGCAGGAATATTATGTCAATCAGAAGAATATTACTGTCTTATTCTTATATACTGTGAGGAGGTTTCAGTACGTTCATTTAGGTCCCCTCCGAAGCATTCTCAATCTCTGAAAGCCACTGCTTCCTTTTATACTCTATAGTAGAATGAAAAACAATGAGTAAGGCATGTAAGAATGTGCTTGCAGTAAGTAACTCTACACACATGCTGGAAATTAAATGTACACTTCATGTTTTCCTGGATGTGGGCCAGAGAAGACAGCTCACACGATGAGGTCACTAATGAGTATAGTGTACAGTTCATGGTGTACTGCAGGGATCTTTTTTTCCTCTGCTTTATAGCAGCTTTAAATGAAAAGACTGGAGTCTTCCAGCAATGCATTAGTGTTTTGGACAAAAGGAAAGCATAATCTTTGAAGGGTTTTTATGTCATGACTCCTGAAAAGAGTCACAGGGACTCTGATAATAGCAGTAAATTGACTTGCCCTAGGCAAATGCAGGTAATACCGACATCCTGTATAGAAAAAGAGCAAATGGAGATCCAGCTATACTTGTCAATACTGTACTGCTTTTCAGTATTTCTGCATTTCTTGGTTTTATTGTGTAAGTAAAATGACACACAAATGGCCAACAACAAAATCTTGTACTCCCATCATCCTTCATTGAGCAATAAAAGTAGAAAAAATTGGCCTACCCTTTCCAGAAACATTGTTAGCATTTAACAAGGAAATATGGGTATTTCTTGCTCAAAATGGAAACCTAGTCATCTTAGAGGTTCCTTCTGGTTGATAAGGAAAATGAAAATAATTTTATTTGTTTAATTTGTTCTCTCCCCAGGACAAAAAAGAACTCAGAAAACAAGACCCCAACAACCAAAACAACAACAACAAAACAACCAAAGCCACTCAGTATTTTTGCTTTTGATTTAATTTGCTTTCCCTGGATTACTATTTTGATGCATTATGGATTACATGAAGCATGAGAATTTGAGATCTTGTGTAAATGAAAAGAGGCCAGGATTGATCTTGCCTGGTGCTTCTTTGGGTTATTCCTTTGTGCATAATCATTCTCACTTACCACAGACTGTAGGCCAACAGAATATAATGCATGGTAAGGAACACGTAGATCATGTGCACAATGCTTTTGTGCAGAGGGAAAAAACAGCACATAAAGAAAATACATGAAGTTTGTGTTGCCTTTTGGACCCATCTGTTGACTTCAGGTGCATTAACCAGTTCAACCAAATCCTATCTAGGGTCAAGCAGTAGGAAGGACACACGGAATAGCTGCAGAGTTGAAGCTAGACTCAAGTTCAGGCAGCTGTGCAATGCACAGCAAATACATTGCACAAAAGTAAGATTAATGGGAAAACAGGAATAGAGAGGAAGCATGCCCATGATCTGTAATTTAAGCAAATATAAATGGACCATCTCCCTTACAACAAAAAATCATGTCACTTCTATTATAGTGTCTATATGGAAATTTGGCTTTCTTTGTGGTGTTACCTGTTTTGGGACTGTAGTATAGCTGCATATAATATAGCTGCAGCTGGATAATGGGTCAACCTTTGCCCTTTGTGATATTTTCCCAGCTTTGTTACTGGTCTTTCCTTCTCCTGCTTACAGTCAGTTTCAAAATGCAAGCAGCAGTTCACATTTTCTTACCTGTCCTTTAGCCCTGCACAAGTCCCTGGCTGTCAAGTCGCTTTTAACAAGTGTTTAAAATCACCCATTAATGTCTTTGTTTTCTTGTATTTTGATGGCAGGCTGGCTGTTTCTCAAGACCCCACAGACCTGCGTGAAGGAGGTGCTACGGTGATGATGTGATTGTTGAGGGAGGACAGCAGAGGGGGAAGACTTAATTCTCTAATCTTCCCCTTGCATGTGGCTTTCACCATGTTTAATTTTTCAATCTATTTTTTTCTGGCTTTAAATATTTTAAAATCATAAACAAATAAAGATTAGAAAAGTCAAACAGTCTGAGTGTGCCTCTGTATTAACATAATGGATACTTTCATAATATGAAAGTTTATTTCTAAATAAGGCAAAGATGGGTTCTGACCACATAAGCTGGAGCAATAAAAAGAAAAGAAATCATTGCTGCTGTTGTCACTAGTATGTTCTAGGGAACTTTATCACCATCTAGCAGGGGTTTGAGGAAAGGAACAACTTCTGAGGCATGCAACTGAAATTGGTCAGCAGCATAATGCTAGGCCCCCATGAACTGTCATTGTAAGAATGAGGTGAAGTTCTTCTCCCCAGGTCAGGCAGAAGTACACCCTTCTCTCTGAATATGGTCATGGACAACTTGAAATAAGTAATACCCATGAACCCAAAATTTAATAGCTGTTCCCAATTTTAGTCCTCTTATCCTTTTTCTGAATAATCCTTTTCCTCAAGGGCTTTTGCCATGTATCTTGTGTAACCACACTTGCTTTTCCTGGGGTGAGGGGGATGTAATTCATTAATTACTGTTCAGTGCAATTGCAATCACCATACTCATACTGAATTCAAATTATACTGTCCACCTGGATCAGACAGAAATTCAGATAGGGTAGAAAGGTTTTTTGTGGCCCTTGAAAGGTCTGCAATCAGCTTCTATTTCTCTATATCCAACACATCACTGTCTCTAGATATTTCTTTGTCATTCCTCTCTTTGAGAGAGAAAAAAACTTCTCTGTGAGATTCCTCCAAGGCTTTCTGAAGAATACAGATCTCACCCTCATGATAAATGTCTTGTTTTGGCAAATATCAGTTACTAGATGTGAAAAACCCAAACAATGGCATTCTCCCCTGTGGCACTTACACATCAACGTAAGAATCAAACTGTATGTGCTGATCATTATACTGTTCTGCATACCCTGGCGCTATTTTTCATGAACATGACAGAAACATTTTCCATTAATATTCATTGGCAAAGTATCGTTGCTCTGATTATATGAGAAGATTTTTCCACAGATGGTAGATGAAGTAAGAGGAAATCAGATCCTGGTTTGCAAATCATGCAGCCCTGAATCTGTGGGGGGATGGAGCTGCAGTGTTTGTCCCAATTATGGCAGACTGTGTCTGTGGAGCTCCCTTGTTTAAATGTCGGCAACGCATTATTGATTAGCACCTGCTCCCCATGTTCAAGTGGAACATTGTGAGTTTATAGATCGTAATGTTTCCTCAGGTGCAAGAACTGCAGTGGTGTGTTTGCGTAGTTATTGTTAAGCTGGGAGTGAAATTATTTCAAATGACTTTTGAATCTCCATGGAGGCAGGAAATGGGAAGTACCAATTTCCATAAGGTAGAGTACACTTGGCCAAAATGGGTTCTTGGTTACATCTCAGACTTTTTATCAGTTCCAGGACCCTGCAGAGATGGGAGTGGAGTCAGGATCTGTCCCAGAGTCTATTTGTCTCCGCTTGTGTCCCAATACGAAATGCTGTTTGCTTCCCTTGCTTTTCTCCCCTTGCAAATTTTCTCCTCTTCTGTTTTAATTCCAGCTAACTTATTTTTGGCCTGTGTACAGTGGGAAGCTATCCAGACTTTTTCCACAGACTTTATTCTCTACACCGGCAATCGCAGCTGTCATGACTTCATAACTATGAAACAGTACTGCAGGCGGGGGTAACAGGCCCTGAATTGTATTCGTCTGGCAGGAGATATAAAGTGGCAAATGCAACCTGTGTAATTCTTGACCACATGCTGTGTTATTGCAGAAAAACACTTTTATCATGCACACAAATCACTTTACTTCTTTTTTTTTTTCCTTTTCCTTATTTTATTTTCCTTTAGCTCAGAAGGTCAGTATTTTCAACACTAACCACTAAAGAAAAATGTGCTCAAAATAAAGTCCATAAATTGGTTATACTGACTTGGACTGAATACATGTAGTAACAAGCTGGTCCTCTAAAGACCATGGCAAAACTCCCACTGACTTCATTTGGGCCAAGAGTTCATTCCTAACCTTCATTTTCTCTTCATTAAATGTGATGCTGGTACTATACTTTGATGAAGGACACATGAAGACCTACTTATACAGAAGTAGTATTATGTTTTCCTGTTTTCAGTGGAAACTGTCAGAAAAGAATAATTTCAAGAAATTACAATTAAATGTACTGCCGATTTTTTTTTTTCTTATAGTTTCCAGGACACTGACCTATGGTCAAAGTTGTGACAACCAATAATGGCAAAAGAATCAGAAGTATTCCATCCACAGTAATTAACTGAACCACCACAGGGGGCAAACTGAACACTGAAATACTTCTCATTTCCTGACATGCTACATCTCAGAGTTAAACAAGAATGAACAGTTTTCGAATTATTAAAGTAAATGTATCAATGAAAAATAAGTATTTTGCGTATTAATTTGTATAGCTGGAGGTAGCCAAAAAATTCCACTTAAGATAATTTTACTGTTGCAATGACACAAGGGATCATCCGTAGACAAAAGTCCCTCATAATATTTCTTTTAAATATTTATTTTAGATTACAACTCCCTTGACTGAGGAAACAGTTTGCAGCTATAATGTGCTGATTGTACAGTTGCTGAAGAACACATGTAACCACAAGGTTGAGGTTTTACAGGCTCCACAATAATGTCCAAGTATTAAACATCAAGCAACAGCAGGCTTTTTTGCCTAACCTGAGAGCTTTCCTGGGAGAAGCCATAAAATATAGCCCTTTACAACATGTCATCCACTGAGTCTTTGGATTACACTCTACATGATTAACACGAATGTCTGATATCTGATAACAGTGTTAGTGCAGATGTACCCAGTGTGAGAAGATGGTATGAACACAGAGTGAATCAGCTCAGAAGGGTAATACTTGTGAAGCCAGACCTAAGATTGTTTACCAGTACTAAAATCAAGTACTCCCAGGTTTGGCTGTTTTTAAGAACTTACTAGAAGAATTATCTGTGTGATGACCAGACAGGTCTGTGTTGTTGTCTGATAACACAGACTATAATGGAAAATCCCTTACTAGACAAGAACAACAGAAGTGAAGCACAAAAGAACATACTTGAGGATTCAGAGGCTGCAAAAGATGCTTTGGTTCAGGTCATAGCCAGGAAATCCAGCCACTAATGCAAAGAAGAGGAATGAGAACGAACGGAAGAATAGAGTCCATGATTATCTTCAGCTTATAAATTGCTTATATGTGATCAACAAGCAACTTCTCGAGCCAAATCATAGATTATGTCTTGCAGTGTTGGGTTGTTAAAGGTAAGTACAGACATTCACACCCAGGTTGGTGTCATCTGCAAATTTGCTAACAGTACGCTTGATCCCCTCATCCATATACTTCCATGAAGGACAGATTACCCATATGTTCTGCAGTTCAGTATATGAAAAACAGTTACTTCTCAAAGCCTTCCTCCCAGATGGGCTTAGGATATTGTACACCATGGTCTGGATTCAGGACCATGTACAATTTCCATAAAAACCTGTGGAAGTAAAAATTTTCCGTAAAAACTATGTTGAAGTTCTTTACTAAATTAGGAGCACTAACTCTTGACAAGGAGAGCCATTTTCTGATGCCAATCTTACTTTCATTTAATCATTCCTGAGAAAACAAAAAGCTAGACTGATTGCCTTGGCAAGAGCAAGTCTTGCCTTAATTGTTGCGCATGCACTTATTCCAACAAAACCATGTTTCAAGCTTCTGCACATCAACCAGCTGATTGACTTCCTTCTTTCCCATAGATTGCAGGGTATTTTAAAAAATATTATCTGGAACTTCACCAGGGGTGAGTCCTGCCTGACCAATGCAGCAGCCTTCTATGATGGAGCATCAATGGACAAAGGAAGTGTTACATGTGTAATTTATCTGGACTTCTGTAAAACCTTTGACATGGTCCCCAAGAACATCCTTCTCTATAAATTGGAGAGGGAGGGAATTGATGGGTGGACTATTAGATGAATAAGAAAGTGATTATGTGACATCCAGAGGGTAGTGGTCAATGGCTCAGAGTCCAAATGGACATCAGTGACAAGTGGGGTCCCCCAGGGATCTGTACTGGGACCTGTGTTATTTAATGTCTTCATTAATGACATAGACATAAGGATCACCTGCATCCTCAGCAAATTTGCAGATGACACCAAGCTGAGTGGTGCTGTTGACACACCTGAAGGACAGGATGCCATCCAGAGGGACCTGAACAAGCTCGAGAAGTGGATCCATGGGTATGTCATGAGGTTTAACAAGACCAAGTGCAAGGTGCTGCACCGGGGCTGAGGAAACCCCTGGTATCAACACAGGCTGGAGAGTGAACAGATCAAGAGCAGCCCTGTGAAAAGGACTTGGGTCTGGTGGTTGATGAGAGACTGGACATGACTCAGTCATGAGCACTCCTAGCCCAGAAAGCCAAATGTGTCCTGGGTTGCATCCAGAGCAGTGCGGGCAGCAGAGCCAGGGAGGTAATTCTGCCCCTCACCTGGATCCCTGCATCCAGCTCTGGGGTGCCAGCGCAGTAAATACGTGGAGTGCATCCAGAGGAGGGTCACTAAGATGATTAGAGGGATGGAGCACTTCTACAAGGAAAGACGAAGAGAACTGGGATTGTACAGCCTGGAAAGAGAGGCCTGGAAAAGATGGGTGGCCTAACTGTGATCTTACAGTACCTGAAGGGAGCCTACAAGAAGGATGACAAGAGACTTTTTACAAGAGCATGTAGTGACAGGACAAGGGGAAATGGCTTCAGACTTAGGAGAGTAGGTTTAGATTAAATATTAGGAAGAAATTCTTAGCTATGAGGATGGCGAATACTGGAACAGGTTGCCCAGAGAAGTTGTGGATGACATTACCATTCCTGGAAGCATTCAAGGCAAGGCTGGATGGGGCTTGAGCAATGTGGTCCAGTGAAAAGTGTCTCTGCCCATGGCAGGGGAGATTTGAAACTAGATGAACCTTTCCAACTATAAGGTTTCTTCCAACCCAAGCCATTTTATGGTTCCATGTCAACCCTGTGCCCTCTACTTCGTACCCAGACTCTTGATGAAGATTTCACCCATCTAGACTTCTGTAAACCCTTTGATACAGTCCCCCTGCTGACATTCTTGCTGCTTAATTGGAGTGAATATGAGTTTGAGAGCTGGATTGCTGATGGATGAGGAACTGTCTGGATGACTGTATCAAAAGACTTACAGACAACGGCTTGATGTCCAAGTGGAAATACGTGGTGTCCCCAAAGGGTCTGTACTGAGCTCAATACCACTTAATGTTTACGTCAGTAACATAGTGGTAGCAGGCAGCTTGCTCAGGCTGCCTTTAACAAGACTGTAGATGACACCAAACTGAGTGGTACACTCTATTCACTGTAGGGAGGGATATCGTCCCGAGGGACACTGTCAGATGTGTGGACTAGGCCTGTGTGAACCTCATGAAGTTCAACAAGGTCAAATTCAATCTTTTGCTTGGTCAGGGCATTCCCCAGCATCAATACAGACTGAGGGATGAAGGGATTGAGAGCAGCCCTGCAAAGAAGAACTTGGAGATAACAGTGAAAAACTGAACATGACCCAGCAATGTAATTTGCAGCCCAGGAAGCAAACAACATCCTGGGCTGTATCAAAAGATGTGTGAGCAGCAGGTCAAGGAAGGTGATTCTGGCACTGTACCCTGCTCTCATAAGACGTGACCTGGAGTGCTGCACCCAGCTCTGGGGCCCAGGATACAGGAAAGGCATGGACCTGTTGGAGAGGATCTAGAGGAGTGCTATGGAAATGATTAGACACATGAACACCTCTGCAATGGGCTGGCATGTATATTTTAATTCAAAAATAGGACTGTGGCAAAATCAGTCCATAGTTCCTAAAGATTCAATGCCAACTCCAACAGCTGACAACTCTCCCTGCATTTATTCTCATTTTGATAGCCATGCTTTAGTTAATATGTCTGACTTTGATCCCATTCAATTTTATTTATTTTGGATATATAGTGCCATAACTCTGTAAGAAATTATCCAGTAGGGCATTTTCATGCCATGTCTTCTTGCTCCATAATACATAATGTTAAAATCTTGATCATCAAAAATTGCATAAGAGAATGAGAGAGGCAGATAGTAAGAAAGGACAACACAAAAGATACATTGCATTCAAAGTGAAAGGAAGAAAGAGTTTGTTCTTTTTAGCAAATGGCGGTGATGACTATTTTCTGGATGTGGATGGGGTAAAACTCACTCATTTGTGTATTTTAAAATTCTTTTGATATTAGGTAACTGTGCTGTCCCTTTGCTTTTTCACAGCAGAATGTCAAAGAAATTAGATGTGGAAAAATGTCTTCCTCATCTTCCCAACCATCTGACTATTCCTAAAACTCCTTCTCCCTTTTCTGTAATCTGGGTTTTATTCCAGCCTTTTACACTTAATGCATATTCTGTATTAAGTAAAAAACCAGAGATCACCAGTCTCCAGTTTATCTCCTCCTCCTAATGTAGCAGTTGACTGCTGGTGGTTAAAATCTCCCATTACTGGCACTTGGCCTCTTTTACATGTATTTTTTTATTTGTACAGTCATTTCACAGAAGATAAATCACAAATCAGTAAACCCACAGCACTGATAGTGCAGTGCTCTTTACTGGATCATCAGCATGAGAAATGAGATATATGTCTGTAAGTCTGTCCGTGTACTGCTTCTGCAGCCCTGACAGCAGAAGGATATAGCAGTGGGAGGAATAAATGTGCCGATTATCTATTTAGTATTACTTTACTGGCAGGTAGCTGTCAAGGTACTTACACCCCCCCCACCCCCCTTTTTCTTTAATACATTTTCATACATTTTAAGTTGCATTTTGTTGGGTGCCTGTGTTTAGGCACTGACTTCTGAAAAACAACTTTTATTATAAAAAACACTGTTGGCAATCCAATGAGGAAAGGCTGCAAGAGCTACAGCTGTTCAGCATGAAATACTGAAGGCTCCAGGGAGACCTGGTTGTGACTGTTCAGTTACCAGAAGGGATTTTATAGGCAGGACAGGGACAGGCTTTTTAGCAGGGCCTGGAGCGATATGACAAGGGTGATGGTTTTAAACTAACATAGGGTAGATTTGGAATACATAAAAGGAAGAAATTTTTTACAATAAGGTGAGCCTTTAAATTTGATACTGTACCATCAAGGATAATGTGTAAAAAAAAAAAAATCCATGAATAAACAAAACTGTGTGTTCTGCCAAGTAGAATTTTCTGTTATTTGTAATGTATAACTCTCTGCTATAATACAAGAAGACAGCTTCCCAGCAACATTAAAGCTTTCAGCAAAGCTTTGCTCATCATCAAGTTTCTCTTCATTTAATTTTGTTTCAAAGTTCTCATTTGTTGTGCCACTTGGCTTTTCCTATCTCTCCTACCAGCTTCCAGAGAACCCAAACCTATAACAAGGTGTTGTCACCTGCAAGATAATGGGTTGCCTTAAATTCAGCTGCTTTCTCTGCTGATCAAGAGCATTCTGGAAGAGATACTAATAAAGTTAAAAGCCCAGTGATTCTACTTTGAAGATACTTTGGTAGGTACTGTGGAAATGTCAGTCTGACAGAGTTCCATAGAGGTATGTACATGACTGGAATCCTCAAGAGGGAGCCCAGATATGGGAAAGCCTCCCTATATACATGGGCTTGCTCTAATTCAAATGTGGGTTGTCTAGATTTAATTTTATATATCACATCAGCCTCAGAGGAAAAAAAACAGCCCTGAATCAAACAATAAAATCTTTGCAGGAAAAGCAAATAAGGCCTTACATTACACGGGAAGTACACAGGGTTTCTGGGATGGGGTAGTACAAAAATGATTTAGAGAAAATAGGATGTTTTTGAAAGGATCTCAATTATATATTTTTCAGATATCTAATTATATCTCAACTTTTGACATATCTTAATATAAGGGCCTGGAAAGGCTAAATTCAAAGCCCCAAAATTTCTGTGGTTTTAGCTGTGCAGAGCCTCTGTGCATACTGAGATAGGAGAAAGCACTATGTGCATCCACAATCTTTTATTCACTGAATACTTCCATAGGGAGGTAGAAGACATTACTGATTACTAGCATGAATATTTTTTCTGTAATAATACTACACTGAAATTACTTGCTAGATACTGCACAAGAAAGTGGATTGACTGTCTACATACATCCATCTTGAATTTAGGCTAGGCTGGGTAGAGAGCATGAGAAGTATCAGACAGGGAAGTTGGCATTAGGAAGGGCAAAGCACTTATATTTAGCTCTGCCATGTATATCTTCACTCTTCTGTATCACTAAATACTGAGAAGCAGGTGACTTTTGGGGGTGGAGAACATAATTGCTGGGGTTTACATATGAAGACTTTATTGCTGGCTTGATCGGCTGTTGCTGTCTGTGGAACCTGGAAAGTTCCATGGGTGTTACACTGGGTGCTGTCCTACCGGACAGCTACACTTCTGTGTCTGGGGCATAGCCACAAGCACAGGGCTGTTCTGTAGATTCTGGGCAAGACACAGACATACAGAGCAGAGCCAGAAGGACTTGGTGGTCATTTCATCCCAGTGTGCAGAAACTTTGCAAAAGGGTAAGTGATTGCTAGGTACATTAAATTCCCTATGAACTAATCTATCTACTAATAAAATCATATTTCTTATGCCAACATGATAATGCAGGAGCCACATAATATTGTACCCATGGATAAAATGCAACTACTTCCTCTCCAAGGCTGGAGTCCTGTGCTGCTCTAAAAGATCTGATCATGAATGTGATATGGTAACATGAGGAAATAATAGGCCTCCTATGAGGGAGCCCTCAAATATTTTTCTTAAAATCTCATCTCAGCAGGTTACAATTACCTAAAAATCTTAACACATAGTACTTTGAGAGCATAGGGTATGCTCTATGGTGTTTGCCTCAGGACAGGCAGCTCCCTTAATGGAGCTATTTTGCAACCAGACATCCAAAAGAAAAAGAAATTATTATCCACAACCATAGGGTGCATAACTTCCTATTGCAATAGTTTTGTTTTAATTTAAAACTGCTCCAAGTAGGAGACAGGTTACATGAATAAGTAGGAAAGATATGCCTCAGTAGAAGAGTTGAAATTGTTTTGACCTCTAAGGTGTTTTCCAAGCCGAGATTCTTTTTCACAGTATCATTTTAACTTTTTTTTTCCAAGAACATGTTAAAAGAATGACAATTTTACAGTCAGAATATAAAACCGTGAGCAAATTCTGAATGGGAATCTGTGCATAGACTCTAACCTGTGAAAGAAAACATTTGTATCCTGGTATAAACAGGTGTAATCCCCAAAGGCTGTTTGTGCTCAGCAGTACTGTTCAGAGTTCAGTTACATGCACACTGCATACACCCTGCACAAATGTGGTTTTATTATGACTTTATTTATCTTTGGGCCATACAATATAGTGCATATGAACACAGTGGATTGCACAGTATCTGTGCAGTTCAGTGTACTCCATAAGTAGCTGAGTGTTGGCTAGCTAAACACAGATGTGTATGGGTATATGGAGACTGGGTTTGGTCTTAATAACCTAAAAGTAACAAGCAAATTTCATGGAGATAATAATGGCTATAGCTGTACCTTGTGACTCCTGATATTACATAAATTAAAATTATTATAAACCTTGCCACCTACTTAACAATCCTCACAAATTCCTATCACTGCCAACTCCCTCCCTGAGCTATCCTATTTCACTATTTAAAGATACACAGACGTCATAGATAATAATCCAGTGGAGAAGAGCAATGCCACACTGAGCAGTTTCTGCCTTTTCTTTCTGACTCAGACCAGCCGCCACTCCACCAGTCCTGTGACCAGCCCTGCTGTCACCAAAAACCTGCCACCCAGATGGAGAATGGCTGCACACGGGTAGCTCAGGACACAGAGAGCTCAGCTGCTCCTCTCATTTCATGGCCTAGCACCTCCGGTGTCCCTGCTGTGCCCTAGGCCCTGCCTCTCTGTCATGCCTTGCTGGCCTTGTTGCTGCCATATTAGCATTTCTGTGTTCTTGGCTACCTTCTTGAGGTTGCTGTGCTTTCTCCTCCAGCATCTGTCCATCCTCAAGAGGGCTGTTTCTTTCTTTGCAGCTGTACAAGCACTTCTCAGAGCCAGTGCTGGCTCTTGCTTGTATGCTTGGGGGAGTTTGGGTGGCTGGAGAGCAGGGCTGGTGCCAGCTTACCAATGCTTCAGCTCAGATGCAGCATGAGACAGTCTCTCCATCACTGACCTCTCTCTCAAGTTGGGGCTCTTCAACTTAGTTGAGTGGAGACCTTTGGAATAATCCACTCAAGAAATGCCGATGAATTTCCATGGCCCTAGAGTAGAGTAGACCATGTGGGAACCTGAGCAGCTCTGGTTTCTTTGTGTTTGGTGAAAACAGCAGTAGGATGAGTAATGCACCGACTTTGGTGGTTCAAATGGCTCAATTCAACTCAACAGGTTCAACTGAAAAATGTTGCCTACTTTCAAACTTCAGACTAAGTTGGCAGAAAAGTAGAATCACATGCTACAGTACGCATATCTCAAGGAACATAGGTCTAGTACCTAACCTGCACTACTCTGTGCCTTTGTGCTTTGATAACAATATTTTTTAAAAATGCTTAAAATTTTCTTGATTTTTACATTTGCATTTTTCAAATCACCTTTTTTCTTCCCTCCAGAGCTGTTCCAATACAAAGACAGCAAACATGGAGACCTCAGTAGTGACAGATACTTGGCATGTAACAGCACGCTGGAGGGCAGGCACTGATCTAAGTGGACCTTAAAGCAAAGCAATCTTCAGGAAGGAAATGGGTAGCCCTGCTAATGTCACACCTTACTCAGAACAAAATTCATCCCACTTGAGAAACTGATTCGATTATAGGACATGTGCCACAGCATGGGCTGCACTGCAAAACCCATAAAACCTAACATAACAAGATTTAAGTGCAGGAGCTTCCACCAGGGACCCGACCTTGTCCACCAACATGTAAAATGGAGACAGACAGTACTACCGATCTCCAAATCATGGTTCCACACAGCCCAATGTTCTCCTCCTGTCTCTTTCTCTCTGCAAACCTTTTGACCCTATGGTGCTTGTTGTGGCCCAATGCCAGGCCCCTATGAGAATTGCTCACTCATCTTCTCCTGCCACAGCTAGGTAAAGGAGGGAAAAGGTGAAAAAAAAAAAGTTAACAAAGGCTTCATGAGTGAGATAAGGACCCAGATAAATATTTCAAGGGCAAAACAGACTCAGCTTTAGTTGCAAAGTGAAATTTACTACGAACAGAATCAGAGGACAATAATGAGAAGTAAAAGAAAACACCCTTAAAACACCTTTTTTTCCTTCCCACCAGTGGCACAGGGAGACAGGGCATGGGGGTTTTGGTCAGTTAATCACTGAGGTTTTCTTCTGCTACTCCAGGAGAGGAGTCCTTCCCCTGTGAGACTGTGGGGTTCCTCCCACTGGAGACAGTTCTCTGTGAACTTCTCCAGTGTGGGTCCACTCTCATGAGCAGCAGTCCTGCTAAAACTGCTGCAATGTGTGTCCCTACCGGGGGCATATAGTCCTCCCAAAACTGCTGTGGCTTGGGTCACTCTTCTATGGGGTGCAGTCTTCCAAGGACAGGCTGCTCCAGCCTGGTGGAGAAGTGGTGGACCTCTCTCCACTGGGTCTCCCACTGGATCACAGCCTCCTCCAGGCATCCATCTGCTCCAGCACCCATAGGCTGTGGGTGGATCTCTGCATCTGCCATGGATCCCCAGGGGCTGAGGGTGGATCTCTGCATCCCCCGTGGATCCCCAGGGGCTGTGGGTGGATCTCTGCATCCACCATGGATCCCCAGGGGCTGTGGGTGGATCTCTGCATCCACCATGGATCCCCAGGGGCTGAGGGTGAATCTCTGCATCTGCCATGGATCCCCAGGGGCTGAGGGTGGATCTCTGCATCCCCCGTGGATCCCCAGGGGCTGTGGGTGGATCTCTGCATCCACCATGGATCCCCAGGGGCTGTGGGTGGATCTCTGCATCCACCATGGATCCCCAGGGGCTGAGGGTGAATCTNTGCTGAAGGTTTGAATCATGCTTCTACAGGGTTTGCTGTAAGAGTTAAAAGTAGCAAACCCAAGATTTTTTGAGTGCAATGCTAAGGACGTAAGGTATCAGGTTTTAGTCTTCCCTCACACCTGTTCTCCCTGGTTGCAACCCACTCATGCTACCCACGTGCTTCCACCTGGCCTTTCGGCAGCTGATTAAATTGACTATAATTAAAATATGGCATCTTATCTTACTGCAGCTGTGTTCCAGCTGCAAATATTTTCTGTATCCCTTCCTGCGTGTGGCAGTTTAAACCCAGAGAAGAATGGTGTCTAACAAGACAAAATACAAGCAGGTTCCTTAGAGGAAATTACTGCCTGAACCCTGCTGTGAAAAACCATTTGGTTGCTAGAAGTAGTCAGGATGTTGTCACTAAGGAGGCTGTTGGTTGAGATGAAATGATTTGCCAGCCTTTGGTAAACAAAGGTCTCTGTGTCCTTCTGACTCACTGCGGAAGTGTCCTTTACAGGCAAGGAATGTACGTTCTGAGGATAAAAATCCTCACTTAAATCTGACTTTCCTGATGGCTGCACAATAACTTCCCATACACTGTAGAAACCAAAAATACCGAATATATATGCAGACCTTGAACAAAACTCAGGTGTCATCCCATGTATGGATAGCAGCCTGACACCTGGGAAATCCCATTCATTGGGATAAAGAAGATGCTAAAAAAACCAGTACCCCCAGTTCTGGACTTTTACTGCAGATTGTTTAAATAAGCATTTATTTCAGATGGGCACAACAGCAGCACCAACATCTGGGTGCAAATCTGGCTCACAGAGAAGCCCCAAATGCTCATTTTCGTTCATTAAAGAAAAACACTTTTTAAAAAAGGAAAAAAAATTCTACATACACACAGAAATACAGATATTTATAGATGTTTAATTAAATCAACAGATCATAAGGCATGCTTATTGAAGAATTCTTTAGCTACCCACAGCTGGTAGGGTTGTACTCCTTACTGCAGTTATTTGCAATGCTGTTGATGTTACTCTGTACTGGGTGCTGCGAGTGGAGACAGCAAGTCCTTGTGACATCATATGCAATGGCTGGCTGCATAAATCACATTTCTCTGAGGAACTGACCCAAAGAATCTGGCATGCACCACACGTAACACCGTTCTTGGGTATGATTCCACTAACTTGGCTTGAATAATATAAGAAATGGCAAATTACTTTGGAAATTGCTGATATCATTCTTCCCACTCTCCCCCCACCAGTTGTTAAAAGCTAACAGAGACACTCCAAAATCCCTTACGATAGCAATTCCTCAGTTTTATTGCTTTCCAGTTCCAGTTGTTCCGTGGAAACAAGAGAGCTGGAAATTGATTCACAACCCAGAACTAATTTGAAAATTATTTTACTTTTTTCATGAGGTTTTTATGTTTTGTGCAATCACTTGTGTTCTGGAATTTAATACTAAATTCTTTCAAATTGCACAGACAGCACTGTATAGCCTTCGTTTTGTGTTCTTTGGATGTTATACCTACATTTTTCCTGTTTTGTAGGTGGTTTTGAGCTGGTTTCTTCAACTGCACTCTTCATTTTGCTTGTCCAGAATTTATGTGCTGTTTTTTTGTGGTCTCAGATGCGTGCATGCCAGCTGTATTAGCACATATCTACATGATCAAGCAGATATGCTCTCAAAACATTTAATTCCAGAATAAATGCAATCTGAAGGTACAAACAAAAACTGATTGCAAAAATCCTCTGATAAAGTTTTTATGACAAAATCCAAACATTTTAAAAGTGACAAGAGCTTTTATGTTTAGTACGCTGACCACAGGACCCTCACTGAAAAGTATTTACTTGAAAGGGACATACACATTCTTAGCTATTATACATATGAAGGCTATCCACAAAAGATTAGGATGACAGTGTTGCATTCAGATTTAAGCTTTAGGAAAAATCTACCCCCAGTTTTTGTGTCACACAAGCCTATTATAGGAATTTGAGAGAACCTTAAGCAATGATTATTTTTTTTCTGCAGAAGAGAAAAGGTTTTTTTTAAGGAAATATGCTTTAAAATACATTTTATTTGAAGACATGGAGTAGTGTCATTAATTTGAAATTGAAACAGGTTTTCTAAATGGTGAAGTGGAAGGCAAGAAATGTTTGATTAAGAAGTATAAAAGGAGAATTTGATACCAGATTTCTCAAGACTTGTAGTCTCTCAGACTGCTCTGAGAGATGTATGAGAAACGAAAATTAATGCTTCACTTGAGAAAGGAGTGCAAAAGATGTCCTGAGATGAACCATTTAAAAGCCTTTTTTTCAACTGCCCATGGATTAGAAACTAATCCCAGAAACAGTTTTCTTTACATTCAGTAATAAAGGCCAAGTTCTTGTTCTTCAGAGAGTGTTACATCTCCATGTGAAATGTCAGGCCTTTTCCAGGCACATTTGTGGTTGTGATCTTTGAAATATTATAAAATTTTTATTGCTTCTTCCCTAGCTTCTTGTGTGGTAAGTCACACTGCTGCCTCTGACTTCCAATATGGAGAAGATCCAAGCACATTCATGTATCAATTTGGCAAATTTTTTAAAATATGATTTTTGAAGGCTTTTTTTGTCTGCTGTAAGCTGTAGGTGCCCCTGGGAAAAAACCCATATTTTTTAGAATCCAATGTTCAGTAGCATGATGCTGGAGCATTATATATTATTTTTCTAGAAAATTTGTGATGGATGAGAGCTGTAAAGAGAGTATCCCTCAAAGCCACATGGACATGTGCATCCTTCCAGATATAATTTCTTTCCAAACTAAGCAAGGATTAACTAAAGATGTTTTGGAACCACAAAATATTATTTTTAAGAGGTAGCTCATGATTGAGATAGATTAAGACTAAACATGGCTGGGGTCAGCCAAAACCACATAGAGTTTTATTTGTTCACATATTTTCATCTGAAGAAGAATTTGAGGGCCTTCAGAAACTGAGGTCCTGAAATCCTCCAACATATTTTGCAGTAAAATGATAGGTTGTTGGTTTTGCTTTGCTTCGTTGTTTTTTTAATGGACTTGTCCTTTTTAAAACTTGTGCCTTCCTCCCTCCCACACACATCAGCAGAACAGCTCAAACACCGTCCCTGCAGGTCACTGAGTCCCAAAGCATTGCTCAATACATTTTAAAAAGCAAGAATGATTCAGCTGAGGGATGCTCCACAGCCTTGTGACTAAGGTCACATTCACCAAGTGGCTCCTCTCCCACGCTGCCTCTTGTTCCGAAGGGCACGTAGCACTGGAGCAGCCTTTCCATGGGCATGTGCTAGCACCACTGAGGAAGGGAGGTGCGAAAGAGAGCCGGCATACGTGTCTGTGTATATGTGTCAATGTTGAACTTTATGGGAACAGATGATTATTTCTTAAGGCAAGAATTTCTCTGTTTGTCCCAGTGGGAACCACTGTTTATTTATTTGAATTTCTTTCCAGTTGTACTATTTTAAGTGTGATACTCTGATCTTTTCACATTCAAAGCAACAATGCCAAACAAACAGCTTTGATGAACCCCAAGACCCACAGCCCTAAGGTGTTTATTCTTTTTACCACCACCATGTGCTGAATCAATGACATTCATCATTCCATTGACAGACCTGAAGAAAATAGCAATGTGCCTGTAACTTAAAAATATAAAATGCCTGGCAGTATAAGGCTGCATGTATTTCAAGAAGTCCTGCTACTGTTGCTCTGGTTTCCCTTCAGTGGAACAAGGTTGATTAACCTGGGCTGTCATGGTGGTAGCCCAGGTCACCCAATAGGCTTGACATTACTTTCACCTTTCAAAAATGTATTTTAAAATTGTGACTGTCATTTTCTCTGTAGTGTTCAAATTGCTTAAAAAGCTAAAAAAATCCCTATCAATATGCATATGTATATGCATACATGTCTGCATACATATGCATACACACATATATGTGAGGAGAGAAGAGAGGAAGAGAGGAAGTGTGAGTGTGTGTGAGAGACAGAATGAGAGAGTCAGTAATGCCTTCTTGTGCCCTGTGCTAGGTAAAACAAAGGGACCTAACTCTCAGGACTCACTCAGTGATAGAGAACAAGACCTAGATCCAGCTTCACTGACAGAAGCAGTAATTTAAAACAACCCCTAGTTTTGGAACATCTAATTTGACCAGTGGTTTTAAAGGGTTAATGTCTTTGTAAAAGCAAGAGCAATATATGATACAAGAAATATTCATATATATTCTCAACCACATTTGGATTTGCTTTGGATTCAGCTTTCCTTACTTTTTGTTCTTGAATGCTGACTGCACATTGTGATAACTGTGAGAAGGTTTCTCAGAAGACCGGACAGCTTCCCACATGGTGTGTTCTGCTGATGTCCTTTCATTTTGCTAATAACAAAGCAGAAAATAAATGCTGTAAGGGCAGTCAATTTATTAGATCTCCAAGGACACTAGCAAAAAAAATTAATTACAGCAAATGAAATTTTAAGAGAAATATTTGAAAATAGAAGATCCTTTTCCCTCCACTATCTATCTAGTAACACAAGAGTGTTACTATCCCTAATCAATATGGGGGAAGGTGAGGTATACAATTTTTCTGAAACCTTGCAAGAAAGGAACATCTGAAATAAAATGTCCCATGAAAGGTTAGATTCTTCCAAGAAAGGCAGAAAAAGTAAATGGGAAGTAAGCAGTTGATTGATTTCATTCCTGAGTCTCACTGTGTATCAGTGGGCAGAATAGGTCCAGTGTGGACAGGGCATCCACATTCTTCTTCAAGGGATCACTTTAGCTTACTTCACTCAAGTTCAGCAAACTGGCACCAGACCTTTGGCTCATGAAGACTGAGACAATGGCAATCAGAGTTTATAAAAAATTGCCTTGGGGAGAAAAATATGATTGAAAACCTACTTGGAACTTAGAAATGAACTGCAGAGTTGTATCTTCTGCACAGAGGTAGAAAATTGTTATTAGGAGGAATTTAGGTGTAATGCATGCTCTGTGTTTCATGTAATATGTGCAATAAATGTAAGATGTTGTGTACAATAACCCTTGTCCTTTGAGAGAATCTGGTTTGACAGTTTATCCATTTCCACAGGGTAGGATTACATCAAAGCTGGCTCCTCCTCCCTGGAGTCCACACCATATCAATTCCCTTGTAACCTCACAGGCTCCACCCCATAATCCTGAGGCTGTCCTTCCTTGTTTTCCATCAGAAGTTGTTCCAGAGCCTTGTGCCACCAGGGTGGCTTAGATATAGCCATACATATCTTCCATGAATCCATTTGTTGGCATTGTTCTATACCTTAAACTACTTTTTGAATGTCATTTGCAGCAGTTTTCAAGCGTATTTTTATGACCCCAGCTGCCACTCAGCTTTCGCATGCCCTGTCACTCCAGTCTTTTTTGGGAGGCTACAGACTCAGTCTTCTCACTTGGGACTGATCTGCCACCACCCTGTCCTATTGCTAGCTCATTCTTGCTTCAGGTGTCATTTGAATTCATGTCCCTTTGATCAGGTGTGGATGGAAGTGTAGCCAGCTCTACAGAATACCCAGCTTTGAGTGGTCCTAGCCCACTAAAACCTAGACCCTTGTGTGCTTTTCTTGTGTTTCTTGTCTAATTATGTCTGACAGGCAGTGAGGCTTTCCGCCTCCAAGTATTTTTTCCATTGGTCATTAAAGTAGCTTTGTTCCAGCTAACATATCTCTTGTTCATGTCAAACTTTCCTTAGGAGAGGCACCGCCTGTGTTCATGCTTTAAAAAACAACAAATGTACTTTGGCATGAAACAAAGACGCAAATAGTGATGCATAAATTCAGATGCATCGATTAGTTTGTGAGAAACATGTTCCATCATGAGTGCATGAACTGAAGGAACACAGCCAGGAAATCCAGATTACAGTCACAAGGAGGAGGCTCAATTATTCTAGCTTTAGCATGTGTAAGTATATTAAACACAGTATTATCCAACTCCTTAAAAAAGTCTGTGTAAAAGTTGAAGAAAACTGAAAATAATTCTACACTAAGAAGGAAAATGTAAACCATTTCAGGTCGATTATGTGATGTTTTTGGGAATTACTGAGTTCCTCAAAGGACTTCTCCACTCCCTCCATCTTAACAAGGTGCCTTGCCTAGGATGCCAAAACTGCATGTACCAAGCATGAGGGAAAGGAACCTTTTTGGTTTCTTTGGCTAAATCTTTACAGTAAGTCTGGAGAAGTAATTGACATTTATCCAGTGTCCTAAATACTCCAGTATAAATGCCTTGGCAATGCCACTGCTAGACAAACATTAAAATAATGAGTGATACAGAGACAGCTGTGGAACAGTTTTTCCCATTAAAAAATATTGCTTTCAGTTGCTTATCACTTTGCCAAACAATTCAAGTTGAAATGTTGAGTGTCTGCTATGAGGTTGATTTTTTCTGGGAAAAATTCCTGCTAGAATGGAAACATTTATGAGAATGAAATTGCAATTTAGGAGAGGGAGGGAGAATCAGCTGCTTACCCACACTAAAAAAAACTTACTCCAGACTTTCACTGAGTTGTTTTTGCACTCTGGAACTGGGATTTATAATCATGCCAAAATACGGTTATTTGATACTAAAGGTGTTCAACATGGAATTCTAAGATCATGCCTTTAGAATAAATCCAGAGCAATAATCCCCATCTGATGCCTTGGTCAGATGATTAAATACTTCAGAAGGGATTTGGAAACCTGAAGTTTTGAGATAATAACACTGAGATTACATCTGTGACAACAGTCACTTCCATGAAACCTGAATTTCAGTCACAACTTGATCTCAAATGTGAACTTGGCCAAAAACATTTGTGAAAGAATACAAATCTGAACAATGCCTTTCAGATCTGTGTTTAGTCAAAATGGAGCCAACGTAGCTTGAGAAATTGTTGTTACTGAGAACAAAGATAAAAAGTGGCATTTACTTTGACTGGAAATAAAAGATCTATAGCCCTCCAGCCAAAAGATCTAGAATGATACTGTTCTGGCAGTGATGGATACTGCTATCAACACAGCACCTTGGGAAGAAAATCTTCTCAAGCAATGTAGAATGCAGGAATTTGCCCTAATGATCTCAAAATTCATCATGCACAACGTATCCAAAACCCTCAAATGAAAGCCACAGAATGACAGTGGAAACTGAGATGCTCTGGGTTCTCTGGAGACGCCAAGTCTGCTCTGCTGCAGAACTTCATGCTGATCAGTGTGTTCATCTTTGATTCTTTCTAATCCATCCCAAGCCTATAAGTCTGAATGCCCTTCTTTGTTTTTCCTTCCTTTCAAGGCCAGGAGTCCCATGAAATCTTCATTCAGCTAGTACTGAAATTATTAGGCAAATTGCATTATTATTAGTAGTAGTAATACTTTGGTAACACTGAGTAATACACAATAACACAATGGTCGCACAGACTTATTTTGACAGTGGTATTCACGGCCTGATAAGAGCTGTCAAATCCACGGTGCCAGGCAACAGAGACAATTACAAGCTCATATGCTACAATGTACTGTGCCACCTAGAGTTCTCCAGGTCCCAACATAACCCCAGTCTTGTTGGGCTGGGATGCAAAACAAGGGCAAGAAGGGACAGGCCACAGTGCAGCACAGCATAAAGGGCTTTAGAAAATGCCAAAACACATTGAAGAACAAAGGCGTGTGGCAAGAGAGAGCTATGGAGGAAACCAGGCAGAACCACACAGCAAAAATACAACCTGTGCCCCTGGAAAACTGAGCACACAGCACCTGAGACGAAGGGAAGCTCATGCCACAGTGGGTAGAGGAGGTTATGTGAGTGGCTTAAGTCCCACAGAGCGCACAGAAATGGGATCAACATTAACCCCAAAATTGTATGGGACATTCTGCTCCAGCTGGATGCCTACATTATGGAGCCTATGGGATTCATCAGAGAATTCTCAAAAGGCTGGCTTATGTAATCATAAAACCTCTCACTGATTTTTGGGTGGTCTTTGGAATCCAGAGGGATCCCAGATGACTGGAATCTGGCAAATGGCTTTTTTTTGGCTTTTGAGACAGGAAAGAAGGAGGAGCTCAGAAACTACAGGCCTGTCAGTCTCCCTTCGGTGCCTGGTAAAATTATGAAGATTATTCTGGGGGTACTGAAAAACACCTGAATAAATGCATCATGTGCTGGCTGAAGGGTCAGGTACAAAGGGTTACAATGAATGAGGTTAATCAGACTGGGAATCTGTCACTGGAGGCGTTCCACAGGGCCCTGTCTTCAGCCTTCTATTCTTCAACATCTTCATAAATGTCTTGGATGTAGGACTGGAGGGGATACTGAGCAAGTTCACAGATGATACAAAACTGGGAGGAGCTGTTGACTCCCTCGAGGGCAGGGAGGCCCTGCAGAGAGACCTTGACAAATCAGGGGTCTGGGCAATCACCAACCATTTGAATTTCAACAGGGAAAATGCTGGATTCTGCACCTGGGGTGGGGCAACCCTGGATATATGGACAGACCAGGGAATGAGATGCTGGAAAGCAGAGCCATGGAAAGGGACCTGGAGGTCCTGGTCAGTGGCAAGTTGAACATGAGCCAGCAGTGCCCTGGCAGCCAGGAGGGCCAGCCCTGTCCTGGGGAGCATCAGGCACAGCATCACCAGCTGGGCAAGGGAGGGAGGGGATTGTCCTGCTCTGCTCTGAGCTGGGGCAGCCTCACCTCCAGTGCTGGGGGTGGGTTTGGGTGTCACAATGTAAGAAAAATATAGAGAGTACAAAGGATGGAAATGACAATAATAAAGCACCATGAGGCAAAGCCATATGAGGAGTGGGTGCACTTACTTAGTCTGTTCAGCCTGGAGATGAGGANTAAATGCATCATGTGCTGGCTGAAGGGTCAGGTACAAAGGGTTACAATGAATGAGGTTAATCAGACTGGGAATCTGTCACTGGAGGCGTTCCACAGGGCCCTGTCTTCAGCCTTCTATTCTTCAACATCTTCATAAATGTCTTGGATGTAGGACTGGAGGGGATACTGAGCAAGTTCACAGATGATACAAAACTGGGAGGAGCTGTTGACTCCCTCGAGGGCAGGGAGGCCCTGCAGAGAGACCTTGACAAATCAGGGGTCTGGGCAATCACCAACCATTTGAATTTCAACAGGGAAAATGCTGGATTCTGCACCTGGGGTGGGGCAACCCTGGATATATGGACAGACCAGGGAATGAGATGCTGGAAAGCAGAGCCATGGAAAGGGACCTGGGGGTCCTGGTCAGTGGCAAGTTGAACATGAGCCAGCAGTGCCCTGGCAGCCAGGAGGGCCAACCCTGTCCTGGGGGGAATCAGGCACAGCATCACCAGCTGGGCAAGGGAGGGGATTGTCCTGCTCTGCTCTGAGCTGGGGCAGCCTCACCTCCAGTGCTGGGGGTGGGTTTGGGTGTCACAATGTAAGAAAAATATAGAGAGTACAAAGGATGGAAATGACAATAATAAAGCACCATGAGGCAAAGCCATATGAGGAGTGGGTGCACTTACTTAGTCTGTTCAGCCTGGAGATGAGGAGACTGAGGACAGACCTCTCTGCAGTTACAATTTCCTTGAGACAGGAGGAGGAAGCACAGACACTGATCTCCTTGTGCTACCCATTGACAGCACCTGAGGGAATGGCCTAAAGTTGTGTTGGGTGAGGTTTAGGTTGGATATTAGAAAAAGGTTCTTCACCCAAAGAGTGGCTGTGCTCTGGAACAGGATCCCCAAGCAAATGGTGACAGCACCAGCCTGACAGAGTTCAAGAGAATTTGGACAGTGCTGTCAGACACTTGATGTGACTCTTGGGCTGGTCCTGTGCAGGGCCAGAAATTTAACTTTGATAATCCTTGTGCGTCCCTTCCTATTCAACATATTCTATCATTTTGGATTTCTGTGATTATTTGGTTTAAAAGTTGGTGCTAGCATTTCAGTGGCAAATGCTACCTATGGAACATTTTCTAAAGCAAATTTCTTACATGATGATTGTTATTTTCTTAATTTTTAATGTCCTTTTGTTACTTCCAAAATATGTTATAGCTACAGACTGAAGTATTATAGTAACTAGATCATACAACCCAGGAGCCTGAGCACCACAGGCTTCCTACCAATGACTGAAATACCAGGAAAAGCTTTCTTTCCCAAAAAAGAAAACTGTGCACTCTAGTAGGAAAACTCTTCTGAAACAAGGGCAAAACTGAGTAAGAGGGACTCATAAATGTATGTTGAAACAGAAATCCTAAAGGAGAATAAAGTGAGATTTGTATACAATTACATATACCTCTGTGCCCTCCTTTCTAAAGACAGAAATAATGAGTCCTTGAACCGAGGACTTCTCTTCAAATTAAGCTGAAGGCAAAACTGCTGAAAAATACCCAAGAAATATTATCTGGGCATTAAAGAATTGGAAAGAAATTACATTAGATGCTCAGGTATAATTTCCATGAAGGGACAAAACTCTAACTATGGGGTAACATAGTCAATATGTAAGGCTTTTGATCTGGGTGAAGAAAAACATGCATTAGATTTAAGGACAGAACTTTTCTCAACTTCCAGCTCCTCGTCTAAAGACTCAGAGCTCTTATCTTCCATAACACTTACCCAGATATTCCACTCAGTGTCTGTCCAAGACGTCAAAATTCCACATTATAAATCTTTTTTTTTTATTTGCGAAAGTTGGAAGGTCATAGAGTCATATAATATGCTGAGTTGTGCAGTACCTATTATGATCATCAAGTCCAGCTCCTGTCCCAGCACAGGGCATTTCCAAGAATCACACCATATGACCAATGGCATTGTCCAAACACTTCTTGAACGCAAGTCAGGCTTGGTGCTGTGACTCCTTTCCTAGGGAGACTGTGGGCTTAGATCTTTTTCAGGGCGTAGAGATGTTATTGTTGAAACTCTGGATTTACAGCCTATTTACTTCCCTGAAGAAGTTTGGCAAGTGTGTGTGCACTGCTTTAGCTACTGTTGTTGCACTAATATATGGGACTCTAGCTCAAAATAGTCAGCCAGAGCTACATTTGGCCATTGAAGGGTGACTTCTTATTCACCCTTGCACTGCTTTGCCCTGCCTTCCCTATGTTGCTGCTCAAGACTGGGATGCTGTACTTGTCCAGAGTACTCTGGTTCAACCACCTAGGACTATATTTTATCAATGATTGTGACTGAAACTGCTTGTGGTTCCCATACCTTTATTTGATCTCAGTGACCAGTCACAAAGGGACACACATGACTGAGCAGCAGGAGTGGGATCAAGTGTATGTAGGGTCCACATGTTATTATGCAAGGACAAAAAAGATTTACTATATTTATGAGTTTCCTATCCAAAAATTGCAAATGCAGGGAAACATATATAATCTTCTTGTATAATGCAGCACTGAGTGTTGCAAAAAGAAAGAAACAGAAAACTTAAGTGGGAAGACAGCATATGTGATGGGAATGCATGGAGAGAGTCAGAGACATGATGAAAAAGGAAAAAAAGGTAAATGAAAGGAACAGAAGAAAACAAGTGACAATGATACATGATATCAGAAGTTATATAGAAAATTATAAACTATTTATTTCTTATTTTTAAATAAAATAGGCTCAAATATTGTATCCATTAATATATACACATCGATAGACATATACATACTCTACCTTAATATACAATGAACAGGTAGGGCTTTGCAGAGTTTTATTCATAGCAGGAACTGAAACAAATTACACTTGCTAAGCACATAACCAAGCAGCATCTGCTAATTTAAAAGAAGTCTGAAAGGCAGAAGAGAATCCTCTTCTTTATCTGTATCTCATGGAGATCCTGGGGAATATTACCATATGAATTTAATAAAAAGTGTCTGTCATTGGCATTTTTATAAATAAGATAATGGCTTTGTTATCTAGGCAAGAGGTGTTTTTTCTCCTATCCTTATTTGTCCAAGCTCTAGTTAAGTGAAGCCTGAAACTATAGACTTCAGTTTTTCCAATTTAGCACATGCATGGCACTCAATGTATGCCATGATGGAGCATGGCTTGCTGAGTGGCAATCTTGAAAATCATGCCTACAGTATTTACTCATGAGAATAATCCTTTTTGGTTATCTATTTAAACTGATAAACAAATTTAAACTTAAAAGCATGTCATGCAATCCTGGTTTGCTTGAGGAAATAAACCTTGCATGCAACAATAATAATTTCAGGGACAGTTCCTTAAAGTAAAAAGAAAACAACTGCTCTCTGGAGTGTGCAGAAGATTTCCAGCTCCCTGTTCCACAGAATCTGCTGTTCCCTGCTGCCCCTTGTAGGCAGCCTAAGTTCTGCTAGGTCTGGAAACTGGAGGGCACACTAAGCGAAATATTCTGTGAAGAACTGTGAGTTCTTGTATTTGCCCCAAACTGTCCAAGTATGTTTCATATGACACCCAAATATCTTACCTAGAAACCTGGTTAAACTTAGGTAGCCTGATGTTTCCCAAATGAGCCCTGTGGGGAGGAGACACTTGGGAATATCCTGATATTAATGATGATGCTGAGTTACAAGCAAATGTCCNTTATTTTATGTACAGAGGTAATTTTTATTAGCAGTACTGCACTATATTGTTTTTACACCTGGGCTTCCTGTACTGTTTGACACATCAAGGGCCTCCTATCCTCAGGATATCTTGCTGTGGACTCTGTTGGCCATGACTACATGCCAAATTCTCCCATGCAGGTAGATCCATATCTGCATCATAAGCATTTTCCACCGTAATGACTCAGAAGGCTGGTCTCACCAGCAAAAGTGTTTTATTTCCAGACATCTTTCTACTTTTCAGGTCAGCTATTTCCTTAAGAGAAGCCATGTCACACACGACCAAGGCCAGCTGCTGCGCTTGGGCTGTTTTCTCAAGTTTGGTCCCACCTGCCCCTCAGTGGATGAAGTCTGACTAGAGAAGCAGCTCAAAGCCTGGGTAGATGAGGTCCAGACAACAGGCATACTTGCTTCCCACTGATTAGGAATCTTCAGTCCAAGACTCGGTGATGTAGTTTGAATATATATCTATCTTATGCCCCTCCAGAACTTTCTGTTGATGTGAACACCAGAATACAAAGTCTGGAAAGGACCAGCAGTCACTGTCTTTTGGGCTAATATTATCTACATATTCAACAGGACAGGGAAAACATCAGCTCCTATGTATGGATACAAAAACCAAGGAAGTTATTGAAATGAATGGAAGAAGTTGTGTATTAGACATATATTTTAAGTGTCCGTATGAAAGCTGTGTACACGAATTCTTATGTCGCACTTCTCTCAGGCTAATTCTGTAATAACATTAATTTAACTGTGTGGTCACTTTCTGCTGCTCAGCTGCATTTATCTTCTGGTTGCTGTCAGGTCCCTGCCCTCCTGTGTCAGCACCCCATTGCTGCTTCTGTCCTCTGCCCTTGCCTTGCCTTTCCTCCCAGATGTCAGAGGCCTGCCACCGTGTTGTTCTTGCGTGGGAGGAGGGCTGTGTGGCCATTCAGTGCTTGCTTGGTTGCACTTCAACCAGCACAAGCCATTTTGACCACGGTGTCTTTAGATGGTGTGTCTGGTTTTAAGCTACCACAGTGATGTCTGTGCTACTACACTTGGGAGCTGAGATACATGTCTCTGACAAAATTTCTTTGTGCTGAAGCCAACATATCAGCAAGAAGCATACTGTGGCTTGGTCACTCTGCATTTTATGTGTAGTATTTCTACAGTAATTTCATAACACAGCTAGAAAGGGACACAAAATGTTAGGGTGAAAAAAACCAAACAGATACTCCTCTGGCTGTTATTTTCAGACAGCTGTGTCAGATCTTTAAAAGCTCAATCAGTCCTCTGCAGCTGCACAAAGTCCATCAAAGTTTGCCTGGATATGCCAGTCTTGCTCTGTCTATTTCCTAGCATTATTTAGTCAGGACAGAAGAAATTAGGATCCATCTTGTTATGCCCCTCTCTAACTTCCTTCAGTCCCAGGAAACAAAGGCATTTGTCACCTTTAAGAAGTGCTACTTCACCCTAAGTCACTTGTGCTCTATCACTGTTTTCTGTTTAGGAAAACTTGTGTGGAATTTCTTGTAACCTCATGGACACTTTCTTCCCCAGTCAGCGTGGCTGTTCTTGTACTGCCTTTCAGTCATTCCTTTAGTGGTTATTGTGCATATATTCCTCCTTCACTCTTTATTCCTCCTTTTTTTTTTTTTTTTTTTTGTTTTTTTTTTACAAACAGA
>WBMY01005206.1:59325-96782 GCA_013397315.1 Donacobius atricapilla
GGCAGCTTTTTGCAGCAAGCCCACTGGAAAAATACAAGATGAAGAAGATTCTGTTTAAGAAGGGAAAGTAATCCATATGCATGGGAAAATGTGTTTGTTGAGGAAACTTGGGCACGGTTTTGGAGTATTAATGGCATTTTGGGTACTCCAGACAAGGCACTGCCATCCCTGACAGTCTGGGAAATAGGAATTTCCATTACAGCTAAAACTGTGTACCTTGGAAATCTAAAATGTGCTATTGGACATATTTATCTTAGATTAGGAGGGAGATAAAAGAATTCAGACCTGTTCCATCTCAAACAGAAATTGTATAGCTTTGCCACCAAAGACATAGGAATTATGTCTCATTCCTTATGTGAAGACCTGCATGATATCAGGAATGTTATTTATTTGTTCTGGGTTACAGGTTTTCACCTACAAAATGCAGTGAGGTTTCTTCCTTCTCAAGTGTCGGCCTTTATGGTGGCAAGTAGTGTACTGTAGCTGTTCTGGTAGTTGTAATGGAAGGTTTTTTGGTCCAACTTTTGCACCTATTCAAAGTGGCTTGTGACCCTTCTACTGCCTGGTAAATATTAAATGTAAACTGGCAGAAGAACAGAACAAAATCAGTCCAAAGGCAAGAAGCCAAATAACCACTTGGCTGTACACCAAAAGTTAGAGCATGCCTAAAGTCCCCAGATTTTCACAACAATTATCCATTCTTTCCTAAAAGCAGTTGGCTAGTCAACTTAAGAGAATAAAAATCTGAGCTTTAGCAGAAAGCCATCCAGAACAAAGCAACACTATGTAAGAAAAGTGAAGAAAATAAAAGAAAATCTAAAAGGAATGGGAAAAGCTTCCTTTTCTCAGTGAAATGGTGAGAGAACTGAAACCAAACTTTTCATACTCAAAAGTCAAAGCAAAACAAGCTTGGCAAAATGAGCCTTCCAGAAAAAGTCATATACTGTGGCAACATATAACGTTGAATTCTCTTCTTGCCTATGTGTCCCTAATACTTCCTTTTCAGCATAGGCTGTGGAACTGAAAGTGCCTGAGCCCAGGATGTTTCACTGACAATCCACTTGCCAAGCTATGAAGCAGTTGCTTCTTCTCTTTGTAGTCCAAACTGTTTCAAAGTAAGTTTTGTGAAAAATGAAAGGGCTGAGGATGCTTACTTCAATGTACACATTCAGACAGTCTCCTCATAATGCTGTCTCCTGTAACGAAGATGTCACAGGAGAGGTAAACTGAGACCAACATGAATTTATTATCCTTTCAACAGTCGAAGATGGCAGAAGGTGACATTTGCAGCAGGAACATGAAGAAGGAGCACAAGGTCTGAAGGCATAGATCACCAGGCAAGCAGCGCACAGGGAGAATTTCCATATGAGGCAATTCTCAGGACAGAGGTCAGCACGCTTGGTCACTGCAATGAAGATCAGGACATATGAAGACCTGTTTTATTATTGGTTAATGCCACTTCATTATTTCCTGAGTTACAAGGAGGCAACTTTGCAAAGACACAATGGGAGAGGATGGACCAAAGAGATGAAGAGCAGAACACAAGATAAGGGCGACTGGGGAAATGTGTCAGTACAGACATGAAGCTCTGAAGAGAGGATTTTGTAGTCCAGGAATGGTGAAGATCACTGAGAGAGAGTCTGAGGGACAGTGATCAGGAGTCTAGAAAGTACTGACTTCAAAGGAAGAGTAGGGCAAGAGGGCATCTTAACTAACTCTAAAGAAGAGCTGACTACAGTGGTTACTGTATTCTTAAAATACGTAAAAGGAAACTATAATTTTTTTCCATGTCGTCTGAGCATAAGTTATACCAAGGGTGTATTAAGTAGTTTGAAGAGAATTATTTCAAGCAGTAAGACTGTAAAGGGCTGCAATACTATGTAGTAGGGTATCTGGAAATACTATTATTGCACGTTTCTAAAAAAGAAAAAAAAGGTTGAGCCAGAATCTGGATGCAGTGACAGGGTACATTTCTGACAAACTCGAAGACCCCTCAAGATACTGCGACAGAAATCCCTTCTTTGATTTTGTGTTGGGGGGGGGAGGGGGGGGGTTGTGTGTTTTTTCTTTGTTTGTTTGGTTGGTTGGTTTTTTGTTTTTGTTTACTTGTTTGCTTGTTTTTTAAGGAGCACCAATCTTTCCCCAACCTTATTTTCTTTTCTACTCTAAATGAAGCTACTTTGTTTCACAGGAGTTTTCTCTGCTCTTGAAATGAATCTAGGTAGAAAGGGTAGAATCGCCCATGAAACGTTCTTTTAAAAACTGCTAGTGAGGATGCCAAGGACATGGACAAAACAAGGTGCAGGTGGCAATAACCCCAAAGATTGAGGTGAACAAAGAGAATACCTTACTACAGACCAGGGACCTTGGGCATGGGTGGCAAAAGCTTACGCATAGATTTTAGGGTGAAATTATACCAATTCTCTTATTTCACAGCTGACTTCATTCTTGAGTATCTTTGCTAAGGAAAATTTCTTTGAACTTAGATGCGAGACCAGTCCTCAGCTGGTGTATGGTAGTGCTGCCCTCTGAGCCTAAAGAAAGGCAGATTTATTTATGCAGTCTGCAGGTTTGGCTTCATACTTTTATGTCAACAACTGTGAAAATAGTTTTACTTGGCCTGCTAGAGATATTTGCTGAATTACTGTTGGTAAATAGGTGTTATTTTTGAAAGCAGGTGTGTTAATGAGGCAGGAAAGTCTCCAGAGATGAGGAAACAGTAACACCATGCACTGTTCCTAGTTCTTAATGACTCAGTGATGCTTCACTTGAAAATCTGGCCTAAAAATACCTTATTCCAGTTCTGAGAAATGCAGACTACTTCTGAAGGAGCTGAAATAAATGCTTGAGGGCTTCAATGACAAGTGGGGAAAAAACATCATTGTTTCAAGGAAAATCTCAGCAAAACAAGCATTGGTTTTCTGGAATTATTTTAACCACCTTGTTTTAACGTAAGAATGTTGGAGAAATAACCCTGTTTTATGACCTTCTTTCACCCCTCCAAAGCACCATTTATTGCTTTTGGGCCTCTTTGTCCCTCTTTTTTTTCCAGCATACTTTATAAGCCTGCCAATAAAGGGGGAATATTATACCCTGGAATCTTCCTGTGTATGTTAAAAGGGTGCTTGGCAAAATGGTACTGGAATAATAAGTAACAGCTTGCTTAAGATGGGGTCAATCAATTCCAGGGGAGGCTATTTACTGGATAATATACAGTCCTCTTGGAAAAAGAAAATCTCTCAAGTGCTCTCAGTTTGACAACCGCTTTTTCCATCATCTGTTTGGAATTTCTGTGCCAGTTAGCTTGCAGCCCTGCTATTTCCCCTGCATGTGTTCTGCAAACTGTGGAGAGGATACACACGTTATTTTGAAGGAGTCAGGAGTGAGATGCAATTATGGGGGCCTAAGCACACAAGAGATAAAATATCCTTCCTGCCAGCCAGCATAGAGGGCAGGCTGTTTGAGCTCGGAGGCAGCTGGTCAGATCTGAGCCTGAGTATTTGAAAAAAAGTCTTAGCAGTCTATGAGCCCCATTTGTTTATTTAGAAAGAAATGGTATCATCTGGTTACTCTGACCAGGTAAGCAAAGCAAGTGCTGCCTTCGGTATGATGTATTTTAAAAACATCCAGCCCGTGTCCAAGTGAAGTGGCTTGATATTGTGCTGCCTCTTGATACTTATCAAGCTGCTCAAGCCTACCAAGCTCTTTCAAATGTACTTTTGACATTTCAGGGCAGCTTATACCTAGATTTTAAATAAGAGGCATATTTGAATGAGAGCAATTTTTGTAATTTGCCTGAGTTCTACATTTATGCTTTCTTCAGTCTAATCTGTTTAATTGAGATTTGTTCCTTGGCTGGCTGCCAGTATTAGCAGAGCATGTAGAGAGCAGATTGGTTTACCTATGTATTGCAGAAAGATTATTTCTTTCACAATCTTCAAGCTGGACTTGCATATGAAGCTAGAATTGCTTCAACAAAATGTCCCCAAAACTGAGTGTTTACATTAGCCTTTCAGTATGTTTAATTTTTCTACATGAAACATTTTTAAATCATGTATTCAGTAAAGCCTACATCAGTGTCTGACTTTGAACATTACTTGGTTTCCGTCGCTAAGATCAAAAAAATTACAGTGACATTTTCTCTTACTAAAGTATTGAAGAGTTAAGCATGCAGTGGGAGAACTAAGGGGCCCTCGACCATCTTAATTACAAAGTCACACCAGCTGAAAGTTCTATATGAATTTTAACTCTGGCAGGTTTGGAGAGTTTTTGAAGTAAAACCCTCTCCCTATCATTCTGAATACTGAGTATCTTAAAGAACCTGCTTTACAAATAATTCTAAAATCTAATATAAGCGTTTTAGTCTGAATCTCTGAGGAAGATACTTTTGTGAATATGGAGGTATCCATTTGGGAGCAAAGATGTTGACTTCCCAACTGACAAGCAGATTTGAATCCTGTCAGTGGGGAACTTAGACCATGGGAGATGCCTCGCTTTCATTCAAAAGCTTCTGAAATCAGCTGGTCTCCACAACATCTCTCACACATTCTCTTGAGATAAACAAATGCTGTTGGAAAGGGAGATGGCGGAAATGAATGTTTGACCCTGACACACTTGCAGCTGCTCATTGCCTGCCAACCCTTCCCAGGCAGCTTCCTCAAACCCCCTGCTCTCACTAATGTGACTGGTCAATACCTCCAGACATTGTATATTTCTTACCCAGGTACTGGCAATAATAATAGAGGCACTGTTTGGCTGGCAAATGTAGTCTTGAAAAAAACAGCCTGTCTGAAAACTGAAAGAGAACCTAACTTCACCATGTCATGAGGCCTGCAAACCTCTGCTGGGGGATATGCAAGCAACAATACCATGTTTTTTAAGGACTTGGTATTAATTTGTTCTAACCTCTGTAGGAACAGAAATTCCATAATAATCCATTCTACATTGTTTGGAAAGATGAAAAAGAACTCATCCCGTGAATATTACCATCTCCTTGCTAATATACAAGTACTTCTATACTGTTAAGGAGGGACAAACTGGTTCTAATTTAGAACTACAAGGGGAAGTGTCCTGTTAGGATTACAAGGACTATGAGCTCCCTCTCACCTATCCCACTGCTGCCTCCTACTCCTGCAACCTGAGCTGGACCCAGATACCCATGACTCTAGAACTACTGAGCTAACATCTACCTGCCAGCTTTCCCAGCAGGAACCCTTCCCACTCCTAGCTCATCTTTGGCTGCAAAGACTTCAGCAAGCCTCTGGAAACAGCGACATCACAGGAAGTCCTAAACTCCCTCCTGACCTCAGCCTGGACATTTGAAGTTGGCTGCAGTGAAAATCTGAAAGAAAGCAGCAGCTGATCATTGCTGCTGGGATTACAGGGAATTGCCTTCCCTTTTTTTCTCAGACTTCTCTCTCTCCATAGCATTGGGTCCCAAATTGAAAAACTACATGTTTCACTGTTAATGTGCAGGATTTCTTAAAATAAGTTCTTTCTCTGTGCTTTATCCCTTGGCGATGTTACCAGCATGGTCATGCTTCTGATGGGCACTACCCACTATCTTTGAGCCAGGGGGAAGCCACAGCCTGCAGTGTCTCAGCTGAATTTCAAAATGGTTGCAGGGATATTACCAGAAAGGGCAAAAATCAATGTAAATATCTACTCTGTCATCCAGGTGAAGTGGATGGAACTGGATGGTAAAGTAGCACCTGAGTTTTGCTGTCTAGATAGACAATGTTAGCTTGGCACCCTCTTCCTACAGGCACTTAATGTTTTTTATACTCTTGTTTTCCTGCTGCCATTAGTGAAAACATTGCTGTTGGCTTATAGGGCTAACTACTCCCCCATGTAACAGTTCACTCATAAACATAGGTGTTAAATCACAGAAAACCACATTTTGGACTTTACAAATAAAGTGGGACTGGCTATATTTTTTCTTACTTGGTACACTCATGTTCAAAACACTTTATAAACATAAACCCTTTCAAATCAATTGTGAAATACAAGAGGTCTATTCATGACCTCATTTCATCAGAGGGGAAAGTAGTCAAAGATGGTGTGCCTGAAACACTCAGAGGAGCAAGAATAGGTGTGATGATGGGAAGAAGGTCCTGAAACCTCTTCACACGGTGCACTAGGTATTAGGCAATGCTTCCCACTGCCCCAAACGGGTCTATAGGTAATGTATGTCATCAGGAAATTCTGCAAATTAAGCCATGATACAAATGATGTCCCTTTCTGACCATATCTCTCTAATAAAACAATGCCCCTTCAGCCTGGAAAAATTTTTTCCAACAACAATAATGACCCAGAGTAATTTCTACCACTGTAAAGTCGATACCAAATATTTGCCAAAAGTTCAACAGTTTTTCATTCCAAGGGCTTAGATATTTCAACTGGCCTTTGGGAAACCACATATTTAATAGGAAAATGCTATAAACTGGGATTTCAATAACTAAAACAGGCATAGGAATAAAGAACACATAGTTCTGACAAGAGTCAGAGAGCCCAAACTTTTGATGGGCTTGATAAACGTGGCTCCTTGAAAGGGTTATGGGACCTTCTGGCTCTGAATTAATTACACACATCCATAAATCAGAGCAATCAGATGAGGCTTTGAGCATTCAAGCAGCAGGAAAGATGCCAGTTTACAAAGCACTTTTAGATGAGTACATGACCATGTACATAGTGCTTTAAAGATATTAAGGTTGCCAAAGTTAGGGTTAGCAGCAAAGGAGGCTGGCATGCCAGCGGACCTGTCTGTGAGCAAGGGGGTCAGACAGGTGGCTTTACAGACTTGGGTAGAGGGAAAAGGGAAAAGGACCAAGGCTAGACTCTGTCTGAGATACAACTAAACACAGCAATTTGTAAAAAAGTCCTGGTTTATATTTTGTTTTCACACTTGGAAGCATGCAGGGCTAAAAAGAGAAATATGACTAGGACTTCAAGGAAAATAAGAATAAACAAATTTAAATTCTGCACTTTACATGGCTCATGACCACTTTAAACAGAACTGCAGGGCAAATGTGCCACACACTGGAAATAAGTCCTGCTGTGTTGTACTCCTGATGATTTTCTCTGCAGTAGAGCAGACATTTGCCTGCGGATTTTATTTTGCAAACCGTAGACTTCTTTTGAACATGGATCCTTTCACCTGCTCTGCTTTCTATAGTGTAGCTGTCTATTAGCATCTTTTTATGTGTGCTATTTGTCTGTAAGTAATCCTTCAAGCTTGTATAAATACACCTACTTGTGCAGTGTGCTGGAGCAGAGCTGTGCATGTTATAACAGCTGGCATTCGACTGTCTAATGAGTAAACATTATGTCCAGGGGTTAAAGTGGACTGGAATGCTTCCAACTTATGTCTGTTAGAAAGCTACTAGGTTAAATATTTGGTTCTTATCCTTACTCTTTGAAAATGTAAAGCATGTCTAAAAACTGAACCACACCAGTCTGTTATAACCTTCTTGGGAAAGCTGTGTCTGTGGAATCCTGCTGCATGAACGAGCATTTCAGACTCTGAGTACTTGTTCCTATAGTAAAATGTCCTTTAAAAGTCACAGAACTTGCACTTTAACTTCATGTACACTTGGTGTATACCACATAAATTCAGCATAATAAAAACTATGTCGGAGTAGTAACAAATTACATAACCATGCCAAACGCATGATTAGATGATGTTTTACAGGATACTCTGACCACTTCCGATGGCTCCTAACCCCGGCTCAGAGATGGTTCTGTCTCTCTGGCAGGCCATGGTGATGCTGGGTTTAGCAGTTCCCGCTGGCACACATGCAAGCTGAGAAAAGACAGAGCTACAGAGCAAGCCTCCTTTGCTCAGCCAGAGTGCTTTGAGTGACCAAGCAGGAAAAGGGAAGTAGGGGCGTTGGGCTCCAAGTGCCAGGTGTGTGTGGAGGGAACAAACCATTTCCTGCAGAATGGGGAAGATGGAAACAAGCGTGAGATGCTAAACAGAGGGCACTGGAGAGGCCACTTCATCCTCAAACAAAGAATAACACACATATAGTCATTCCTTCAATCAAAAAATTAATTAGACAGAATTTGTCAATTTTAGAAGTAACCTACAGAAAGAAATGCAGATATATATGTGTCTGGTTGTTCTAATTACTGAGACAGGAATTTAATTTTTATTTACTTTTGTAAATAAAAATTAAAATATTTACCAAATATAGTGATTGTGTTGTAATCTGGAGATAGATGCTGTCGTTTTTTACTGCTCTTTTACACTTTTCTGTTATTTCTGCATATCCATCAAGAGCTGTTACTAGCTCCACATTCAGCTGTGTTCTCACTGTTGTGTTCTCATTGTTTCCTTCCAGGTTCAGATCAATTTCTGTCTATGTTAGTGGAAGGATCTGTGCCTCATCTGAACCACTGGAAGATGGGCTAGCTCTTCCAACAACTGAAATATTAAAATATTTTTATGCATTCTTCCAGATTTCACAGAAAGATGCAGTTTCTGACTGGCTTTTATCATGCAATTACCAGTGATCTTCTTACCTTACCTTTCCCTTGGTGTGACCAAGGAAAAGTTCAGCAAAAGAACTGCTCCTCACACCTGGCACTGGTCAATTTTGGACCTTCTATACACCCATGCAGAGTACAAGGGATTAGGCCAACATGTTCAAAATCTTCTGTTCACGTTGATGTACTCTGCATTGCCCCAGATACCAAAGGCCACAGACAGCTTAAAAAAGAGTAAAAAAAGCCAGTCAGACAAAATGCTGGAAAAGGTGTCGAAGCAGTTGACTAAAATCTACAGTTACATTATCTCACTAGAGAATTTATACCTTGGCAACTTGGGAACAGAGAAGAATTGGATTTTCACCAATTCAACTGGATGAGTGTTGGATATACAATGTGTTGGACCCACATAGATAAAATTTCAAGGAGAATACTGATGCCATAACCATCACCTCATAGTTTTGTGTCTTTTCTTACTTTAAACATCTTTTCCATAATAAGTGCTAAAGATTTTGTAACTATAGAATGTTGGGACTTGAAAAACCATTGCATTCCTTTCAGAATTAATTTTATACGCGAACTATGTTTGAAAAAAAAAAAAAAAACCTGAACATCAAAAATATAATTATTCCAGTAATTTATATGTTGCTTTATAAAAAGTTTACATTGCACAAAAATGGAACAAAAGCAGTATTATGTGACTAGGCTCCACTTCTGTGCCACAGTATCTGAAAACCGAGACAGATCAGCTGAATAACACCCAGTAGGAAAACCACCAATTAATGAAATTGCTCTAGTAATACATAAGAAAAACAAATGTATTACAAGAGAAGACATCTTCAATCTTGTAAATGATGTTACTAAATAAGAAAACCAACATTGTTTTGATGATAATGTTTCCTGTGTAGCCTACATTTTCTCATCAAGATCAATGTGAAATCCATTTTTGTTTTTACAGAAAAACAAAATTGAATTGGAGAAAAACATAGAACTGAAGTCAGAAAATAGAACTTTTAGTTACCTCTTTTTTTACCATTTTGAGTAACTTCTTTTATTTCTAAAAAGCTTGCCTTTTTGCTGAAAAAAAAAAGGAACTGAACAACTAGAGTAAACAATATCATAGAGAGACTTCTCAGCAAATAAAGCCTTCCTGGAAATTTAGGCTTTCTACAAAATAGAATTTAACCATCAGAGTTTGGTTAGAAGGATGAAGACACTGAGACCAGGGAAAGATAAAACACAGGAAACATGACTCATTTCCATGGGGATTCTCATTATACCTGCCTCAGGGTAACACAGGAAAGAGAAGGAGAGCTAAGAAGGGGAACGAATAAAATGTGGCAATGAGCAGGATAAAGGGAAGACAAAAGGACAAAAAAAGTCAACCGCAACAGAATTATCTGTCTTGGGACAGGCTGTCAAATAAAGTGATAATACTCAGCTTTCTGAAAATCATAAGCTACCCTAATTCATTAATCGTCTACTGAGATGCTTTGCAAATGCTAAATAACTCTTGGCAGCTCTGGTTTCAATTATAGTGTAAATGTTACCATCTGCATGACATGGTGCATGGTCTCCTTTGTGCCAAATGGAATTATGCTTGTCTCTATGTGTCTTGATGATTACACCCCCAAAATCTGAAATGCTGCCTTGCCTGGCTTCAGAATCTAACAACAATAAGCTTTACTCAACCCCAGCCAAGCACTGTTGTGCAAGGTGAGTCTAATTTGAGCTCCCAGGATACAGCCTTGAACTGCAGCTTAAGAAAGTTGAAAGCCAAAAAAGTGCCAAGTTATCCCACACCCTCAGTTTCACTAAGTAGGAAGTCTCAGCCTCCACCTAACTTGTGTTGTGTTTGTATGTAATGATTTCTTGTCTTAGTCTATCTGGTTATTCAAAATATAAAAGGAAATTAACCCTAGGTACATATCAACAAATGGACTCTGCAGGTCATGCAATCCAACTGTGACCCACCTAGGCTGTCCTCATCTCCTGCACCAAAGCTTCCTTAAGGCTCAGAGGTCTTCAGCAATATATTTCAACCTTGCAAAACTCGGTCATCAGTGCGGCACTTCCATAAAATTTTTGGTATAACTTCTTGGTGCAGTACATTGCGTGCTCAAGAGGAAACAATCAGCCTATTCCCAGTGATTTCTGAGTGAGTGTTAAGGGTACAGTTATGTGGTGAACCACCTAAAGCAGGCTGATACCTCTAAATTTGACAGTAAGCACATTCATGGTAGAGTGGATCAATTACTGGACCAAAACCTTTTGAATACACTATGGATGTGTAATGGCTTGCTTCTCCCCTATCAAAGTCTACGGGAGTTAGTATATTCACAAGTATTCATGTCCTATCTAGGTGATCTGGTCACATGTATATTTGAGGTTTCCATAAACACAGCCATTAACATGTGTGACAGACCATGTGCTTTCACTGTAGTAGTGACCCTTGCTTAGGCATTTTGAAATTGTTACATAAAATGTCAGATATTGAAGCATGCATAGTCTGTGGACAGCTAATTCTCTACTAGTAACATTCAGCAAACACTTTCAGATACAGTAATTTGCAGGTTATAGCATTGCTACCAGAATAAAAGGAACTCGAGAAAAAAATGTGGAGAATATCAGGAATATTTGGTGTTTTCATGAAGAAGAAGGGTTTTTTTTTTTAGATGATTATTTGGTCTCTTATTGATGTTTTCAGCATTCACATGGAACATAATTTTGGTGAAACAACAGAATACTTTCTGCAAACAAGTAATTAAAAACCAATTACCAAAAAGTAACTACAAGATGTTTTCAGCTATCTCTATTCACTAATCTGGCCTCAAAACAGCTCTGAAAATGTTGACCAGAGGATGTTTTCATCTGTCTTCAATTATGCAAGTCAGCCACAGAAGGCAAAAAGAGTCAACACTCTGTAACCAGCTTTCTGCATTCCATTACAGTACTCTGATCTTCTAAAATTAAAAAGATGTGAGTCATTCCCAAAATCATGAGATGGGCTTAAAATGACTAGATTTCAAAAAACAGATTGGGGGAACTTTAATTCATATGTTCAAGTGTTTGTGGGGGGTGGGGGCGGTTCCTAGACTACCAGAAGAATAGAAACACATTTTGTTTTTTGAGTAAGAACATGTCTAGAAATCTGGGAATTTTAAGGAATGCCAGCTATCAGTGGTTTATAGTGATATCATAAGATTTTGTAGTACTCCTCAGAGCAAATTATGCCATGCTGACCTATGGTACTCTGCTTTTGCAGTAAAATTGCCATTTATAGTTTGAAGAAGTTAAAAGTCATGGTCCCAAGTGAGGTGCTGTTCTGAATGGCAACTAATAAATCACCTGTATAGGATCTGTAATGCATACAGGAAAATATAAGACTGCCAGCATGCTGGGTTCCCTGAACTGATGGAAAACTGATACACAGAGCTAAACAGTCAGTGGAAATTCAAAGAACAAGACACCTCCAGTCTTCTTTCTGGACTTAAAAGGACAAAGGAAAACATTAGATTTTAGTTGAGGGATGGCATAAGAGAAAGCCCAAATTAAATAATTGGTTTTTTAGAAGATTACTTGCATTGTTCTTCAAACAACAGTGTCTCAGTCTGTAGGACATCTGCTTTCTTTCTCCATCTGCTCAGACTGACTTCTGGGATAGTAGGAAGATATCACAAACACTCAGTTCACTTGTTTGCTGCAAAGGGCCTTTAAAGAAAACAGCTTGTGGCTATCAGGGTTTTTTCCCAACTTGGATTTGAACATCTAGCTTCCTAATCCTGAAAGCAGATGTTTTAACAGTGCCTGGGAAATGATTTTTAGCATGTTTTATGTGATCTAAACATAATCCAACCAATAGAACTTGCTATTCAGTGTTTCACTTTTTCTCTAAGATTCTTTTCTCTAGTAGATTTAGTATTTAACACAGAACAGCTGGAGACTGAAATGTTTTTGGCACAGAAAGACTAAAATGGAAAGTTTTTTCCAGTACAAAATTGTTTGCACTTTTTTCTCCTGACAGTGCCACCTGATTCCCTCTGGAAGGATTAAATTTCTCCACATCCATCATATCCAAATACTGCAGTGTAAAGAGACCGGCAATACCCTTAGTTTGCCCATCCATGACTGACATTTTGTACATTTTTGTCTAAGTAGAACTGGAGGTTGACTTAAAGGTAAATTCCAGACTAGCATCCTAAGACACAAGCCCTTTTGTGCACTGCCTTTTGCTCCCACTTCTAGACTCCCATAACCTCATTTGGCATGTAAAGCAGTTTCAAGCAGGAGCTTGTGTATTGTCACTTTGTAAAAAAAATCCTCCCCTGTAACCTACATACATTCAGCTCATAATAATAACATTATTAATAATAACAATAAATTTTAAAAGTTCAACAAAACTGCCAGACTTGACAATAAAAGTCTTAGAATCTTAAAAGTCCATCTCAAAATGCTGTAATGTAATATTACAGTTAACGTCAAAGTTAATGCATTGTTAACCTAGTAAAAATACACTGCCATTTATCAGACCATGTTTGCCTTGCTTGTCCTAATATTTTATCTAACCATTTTGAATTATAAAAATAAGGCATGAATTTTAACTGGCATTTAATCTATGTTAACTATTGGAAGATTAAATCCAAGAGTTTGTGAATATTTATAAATCTTCACCAAGCCTTCTGGCTCAACCATATATTTCAAAAGTCTTTTAAAATAAAAAATGTACTGAGTTTTCTGATTGACAATACTTATAACAGTCTGTCTCCATGAGGACACTTTGTACTTTCATGCTATCTGCTGAAAATATTCTGGTTTTGTTTTGGTGTATGCAAGTAAAAAATTAATATAGTAATGTTATTTGTTTGATACCCCTGGAAATCACACATAGGATTTCCTAGGAATTCAGACAATTCAGGGTATGTCTCTCTGGGCATTCAAAACCAGAAGGAAATGAAATTTTGCTGCACTGTTTCAGAAGAGAAATGACAGCTTTCACATACCTTCAATGCATCTTCTAAAAGAAGAATCTGTGCTTGCCAAATAAAGCTACGAAATATTCCTATTGTTTTTCTACAGTGTTCAAGATTTAGTTCTCATTATGTGCACTTTAATGTTCTTTCTTAAACTGTGGATACACTGCAGTTCACTAAAAGACCATGTTTTCAATAACATTTCAATTTCAACTGGGTACTTTTAGAATTTCACAAGTGTTCTAACCCTTCAAAAAATGTGTTTCTTTGAATCTTGAGTCACAATCATTTTGCAGTGAAGCAAAGGATCCCAAATGGATCAAGTCTGGAAGTGGGATGAAGCCTCCGTTCACATACATGTTTTTGAAAAAATAAATTTAAGTGACTCCTTGTAAATTTGCTGAGCACATATTCACATGTGGAAGCACAGAAATTACTTGTCAAATTGTAACTTTTATTGTCCAGCTCATTTCAGCTGTCTCCTTCACTCAGCAGCTCCTCAAATTTTTATCATTGAAAGGAGTCTCAAGTGTTTTTTTGTTTCTCTAAGGCAAGCACTGTCTTTAAAAAAAACACACATAAACCAACTTTCTAATGTTTCAGAAAATATTTCAAAGTAAAATATAAGCATTCTTAGATTTATTTGGCTTTATCCTATGTATAACAGCCTATATTTATTTGCAAGGTAAACTATTGGCTGTTTATTTGTGGTAATACAGATTTTCCCTAATGTCCCATTTCTTTGAAGCATGTATAGTATGATTAGCTTCCTACTCGACCCATGGTTACTTAATGAATAAAGCAGACACAGTTGTTAGGTTTCATGGGTAAAAAGGCAGATGGAACTTGCCATAGTGCTTTGAAGTTTTCAAGTGTTTTTTCCTTACTGATGCAGCCGAACAGCTGCAGTTTTTTTAGAGATTGTGCAAGTGGAATAATTTATTTTTACTGCACATTCCAGCATAATACACCATGGAATAGATTTACCCCCTAAAGAACAGGCTTTGGGCAAAGATACTTGCCATGTTGAAAGGGAAAACAAATTGTGATGACGACTGCACTTGATTTGTTGAAATATTTCATCCTCAGCACTACACTTGACAATGCAAGCAGAATAGCTCCACTGTTTCCTAAAGATTCACTGTGTATGTAATCATCCTTTAACTGAAAAAAAGCCCAGTGCAGATTTGCAGTCAGTGTAATTTTAACATTAAAAATTAAACCTAGTTACTAACTAAAATAATATGCATGTGGCCCACTCCTAAGGACCAGCATCAATTCCTACCAAGAGGCAATCCCCCCCATGCATCACTGCTATGGATATACAAAACTTAATCTCTGTACTATTGATAGAGATGTATAGAACGTGAATGAGCCTTTCAAACTACCCCACAGCGAGATTACCCGTGTTGCCATGAAAACATGTTATTTGCTAATGAGTTGTAATGCATGGATGCATGGGACTTTATTAATAATAAACCTGTGCTAGCCTCTGTGAAAGGCTGTGTGCTACATGTCTAATGGACTTGCAGACACCAGTCAATTGCAGCAGCAGTAACACCAAGCTATAGGTAGATGAATTCTCTTCCTTTCACAACTTAAGAGTAACAGCAGCTATATCTTCAAGAGGGAACTGGCCTTATGGATTCTCATCAAGAAAACAGAAGCTTTTTCAGTTAGGAGTTCGACCTCATTTATAGACAATTTTGATTCATTTTATCCTGCTCTGCGCTCAGTCTCTTTTGTTATCAAGGGGTCCAAATAGCAAAATAACAAGCAGCAATCATTAGATATTCCTGACAGAATTACTGCAGGTAAAAATAATTTAATATGTGTAGCTTTGTTGGTAGAAACAATTGGTGGAGATCAGACAGACTAGCACCTTCAGTCTGAAAAAAGACTTCTGAGTAGGATATTGATGCACTGAAAGGTACTGTAGAAAAAGCAAACCAGGAATGGCTCTTCATTGCTTCTCACAGTATCAGAGATGTTAATAAAGCAGGTAGCAGATACGAAAGAAATCTCTTGCACACTTCTTTACACAGTGCATAATTAAGATATGGACCCCTCAGCCTGGATGTGGTACAGTCCAAAGGATTACAAACCCGTTCAAAAATGAATGGGATGACCAGGGTGGAGAAATGCAGTGCAACTGCTGAACATGGAGGCTGGGAAGACTGATTCAGAAGAGCATCGTCTTGCACATCCTCTGCCCCTGACCTGCTCCCCCGAGTGTCCAGTGACTAGCATTATGATCTCTACAAGAACCGCTTGACAACCAGTGAAGAGACTACCAAACAGTTAGTGTAACTAGTGCCACTGAATTCTTTGAAGTTAGTCATGGTTGTTTGGCTCAGCCGGCAGAGGTTATGATAAACAGATACAAGCTGAGGACATGTTCACTCTGATCATCACATTATGCTTAGCAGTGGCGTGGAGGAATCTTTGCATTCCACTGTCTGACTTTTCACATAATTTATAACAACCTTTTCTGATATTATTTAAGTGCAGAAATATTTCCAGCTAGTGAGCTTTGATTATGCCTGGGAAGAAGTTTGGCTTTTGCTATCCCATGCACATATTGGTGTTTAGGTCAGAGTCTGTCTGCGTGGAGTAGGACGCTGGTGGCACAGAATGGGAATAAGGAACTCATTTCAGTAGTTGTGTGAAAACTGAGGAGCTCATTCAATAACTCTCAAGAGACAAGACTTCCTACTTTATCCTAGAAGATCTAATGAGATTAGACTGCCAAGGGTCTGTCTTCAGAACGCCATCATGGTTAAATGCCCTGGAAATGTTTGCATAAGTAGCTTTTTAAAATGTTTTTGTTAGTTCTTACTGTTGTTTTGTTGTTTGGTTTGGGGGTTTTTTAATTGTTTTGTTGTTGTTGTTGTTTGTTTGTTTGTTTTGTTGGTTTTTTTTTTTTTTCCCCAGACCCTCAGTAGAACAGCTCTCAGATATTATTTGGGACAAACCATTAAACTAATTTAAAGAACAGAGATGGAAGAGCACTAAACTACAATGCATTGAAAATATAAAAATAAAGTAAAGCAGCTGTTCAATAAGCTAATTCAGGACAATCAAAATAAAATTATTTCACATGAAAAATCATTCGATATTTGCTCAAATAATAAATCTCAGATTATCCTTGTGGGCTGTTAAAAGGGTGGATCATCTCTGCAAAACATTCTGCTGTCTGTATTGTGGCACCATGGCTATTCCCTGGATGGCTAAAAATATTTCTGGTCTTTTCTTTCATAAAGGAATTAGACACAGGAAAAGAACAGAGAAAGCTGTAAAATATAATCAGAATTTGCTGTGTGTACCAATACCCCATGGGCATTCTCATCAAAGTACAGCAATTGTTGCACATGCTATTTCCCCGAGGCCAAGAGTCTATACAATAATCCCTACCTTTTTTACCATGCAATAACTCATTTTTAAGTGAACATTAAAACTGCAGTGATAATAAGTCAGGACTAGGGTTATTGTAGGTCTGTTGAAGGTATGAATCCATTCTGAGTCCTGACTCCTCCACAACACAGACCGCTGATGCTGCTGAAGATTTGGTGCTGCTCTTGTGGGAGAGCTGGACACGAGTCCTCCTGAAGTGAGTCATAGAATTACCTTAAATGCTATGTTGGTCAGGATTAACTAGATTTCCTCTTATCCACTCTTTAGTCTTCACTGTAGGGGAGCATGCCGCACAAAGTAGCTATTTCCTGAAATATGATTAAGAGGCAGTAAATTGAGAAGTGTTTCTGGAGAGGTCATTCCCACTTTCCCTGTCAAAGCTGCACCATCATGCAGAGCGGAATGTCAGATTAATGAGGCCAGAGAACCAGCCAACAAGAAAGTGCATGTTCCTGTCTCCCAGCTCCTGGACAATCTCTTTAACCACCAGGTTATTGTGAAAAAGGCCTGACCACAATGGTGGGAGTATTTCTGAACAAGAGTGACCAGAGATGTTTTCCTCTGAAGTTGACAGTCAGAAATCAACATATACTCCAAGCTTAGATTCCCCTGGGCACAGCTGGGATGCAACTGCTGCTCTAGTTTATAATTTTTTTTTTTTAATGGAGCAAGGTAATACACGCTGCAGTCTATATCTAGGCATATTAGGAAAATATGTCCAGTGCAGGAAGGTAGGTGATGCTTACAGAGGAGCCTGAGCACACAGGATTAATCTACCTAGTTCTGCCAAGGTCTTAGCCCAGATACTGGAACAAATAGTGTGGATGCTCCCTAGAGAAGATAGCTCAGGCTCCTCCCAAATAGGATCCTCACGGGCTTCCCATGAGCCAAGTTCTCCGAAGCGTCAGATGATTGTTACACATAGGCACAAAGGCAAAAAGAGGGACCCTGCTCTGGAAAGCTGTGTCAGCATTCTTGGCTTTACAGGGGTGCATGGACCGGGTCTCAAAGAAAAAGGTAGTTGTAATCTGTCCAAACAACATTGTAAACATTCTTTTTGCCAGAAGTAAGATTTGGCTATAACAAGACTGCAAATTTAACTTCCCTTGGCAGAATTATGCATTACTTATGAGTCTAGTTGATCTGACTTCCTACTGAATATGTGAAACACTAGGTAAATACAAAGGGAGGCCTGAGTCTGGAAAACACTAGTGCAAGAATGACCCTCTTCATGTTAGTGATGCAAAAACTTGGTGTGAGTAGGAAGCAAGGTAGGGGAAATGCAGGCAGGAGTCTCCAGAGGATTGGGCCTTATGTACTAGCTGGAGTATTCTGCTTGCCATAGACTTGTCTCAGTGTCTTTCTTTTAAGTTTTAAGAATTTTTTTTTTTTTTTCTTTCAGCTTCATTAATGAGAGTTCACTAGAGTGAATGTTTTTTGAGCATACCTTGTTTCTGGCTCCTGGCCAGCTCTAAAAGCAGTTGCGGTTTCTTCACAGAAATATAGATCTTCACAAAAAAATAAAACTTTTCAGCTTGTAATTCCCCAGTGGTCGCCTCTCCAGCCAAATCACCCTTGGAAACATATTTTAAACCATTTGAGCAGGGGAAAATATTTGGAACTTTGCCTGTTTTGCTAAGGCTCAGCATCAAATTACACAGACAGAGCTTCTGTTTTTTTAAAAAATATTTTATGTCTATACTATTTTGAAGTACATGGAAAGTAGTATTTTTTTAAATAAAATAAAGCTTACTGGCGCCAGTATTACATCAGTGACTGTAACCATTGTGTGCATTGTATCCCTGGCAAGGATTTCTCAATCTTAATGCAACTGACGCAGGTCATCAGGCTGGATGCAGTAGGAGATGTGAATGCAATTAAGTCTTTCCCTGAGTTCTTTAGGAAAACAACAGCACTATTACTGTTTGATTTATGCTTCTCAGGTGATGTATGCAACAGCCTTCATCCTTTAATAGAGAGTATGACTGAAAACTGGGATCTAAGCCCAGTTTCATGTTGGAACATTTGTTTTTTCCATTTACAAATAAGAGCCAGAAACTTGCAATAGTCCCTAGGAATAATAATCATTGGTTTGGTCTGTAGCTTATTGGATGTTCATGGAGACCAAGGGCCAAGTCCTTAACTGGTACAAAACAGCAAGGCCCAGAACTTGAAGGGATTTCAGAAGATCTCAGTCAATTTATGCTTCCCACAGATCTGCCCACAGACTTCTGCCCATGCATATGTAGGCAATGTGTGTATATGTGATAAGTGTGTGACATATTGTACTGCAGGGCATTTAATAAAGAAATATCCAAGCAATTTATCACATTGCTATGATTGCATCACCTGCCCATTAATCAGTCTCCCCGATTCAGTCTGGCATTTCTGGCTCTTAAACTGCTTCAAACAGCACCATTTATATTTTAAAGCCAACCTGTCATGGAAGTATTTCCTCCCTCCCTCCACCAAAGAAATGGAATTTCCTCAGAAATTATACCTGCATGAGGTCCAGGAGAGGCAAGATGAATTCCAAAAATTATGAAATTGTCCTGGTTTTAAAGCCATATGTGCGTCCTAGTGGATGAGGAAGAACTTTAGCAGCTTTCCAGCAGACCAACTCATTGAAATACAGAGTCTGAGACACGGGAATTTAAAACAGTGATTTTTTTAAGTCATGCAAGTGATCCTAAGTTATTTTAGCTAATTTTAAAAGGCTTAGTTTTAACTTTTCTCTTCGTCATGGCAGTCAATGCACCTAGCTTAATGGGCCAAGAGACACAAGGAATGGGGTACTGAAAATAATTTTTCAAAGTTGCAAGATATTTTAGAAGAGTTTTTATATAACATACATGGCAGAAACTGCAAATCCCAAACATGTTAATGAAACTGTGCGTGTACATTCTTTAACACCTATGTCAAAACATTGTTCAGGCTGGAAAATCAAGCTTCCAAGAATCAGGAATGAGAAGTTGCAGGAGTTCCCAATTTTAATGCCATTTGTTCAACCCATATAAACTACCACACAGCCACATAAATCTCCCCCTTGCCCAGCCAAGGTGTGCTCCACTTAATAAGTAGATGGCTTATCACTATTTGTTTCCAGTATTCCCGTTTCTCAGGTGGGCCCCCAATTTATTTGATACAATATTCTTGGGCTTCTGCACAGGATGCACAAGTACTCACCCCCTCTTGGCTGCTTTAGGGATGCTCTTAGCACACCTTTCCTAGACCACTGGCAGGCTCAGTGCCCTCCATTCCCACCGCACAGCCTGGGAGTATAAACTACTGAAAAAAGAACAACATATTTATCAAAAACGAGTGGCCAGTATTTTTTGGCGTACCTAGAACCTGACTGCATACTGCCTGTATGGGGCATCTGCAATCAGCTTAACTCACTCCTGTGTGGTCTCAGCCATTCGGAAAACCTGCCTGCTGATGTGTTCCTTCGATGGTCAGAAATTTATTTGGCTAATGGCTATGCAAGACATTGACTCAAATTATGGTCCAGCAGAAGACGTAGAGAAACAATCCAGTGGCTGAAGAAGACATCCTTTGCCTTAAAGAGGAAACTAACTCTTCTTTTATTGCAACTTCCTGCTCAAAAGAGTGAAACCAAGACCCAACAGCACAAATTGAGGGGAGGAAAATTGTACCTAGCTCCTGCTGCTTTCCTGTGGGCTTGCAGTCAGCAGACAAGGACTCTGGTAAAAATGTCTGCTTAATTCTTAAGTTGCTGCTGACTTATTTAAAGCAAACAAACAAACAAAGGAACCAACAAAAAACCAAGACCAACAAACCAACCAAAAAACCCATCAACCTACCAACCAAACTAAACAAAAAGCCCCCCATAAAACCTGCCCAAATATCTGAGTAGTGTTTGAGTATTTTGCATGCTCCATGCAAGGAAGAAAAAGAAATCAAGAGCACATTCTATTATGAGGGTAACATGCCCTCTTCTTTAAGGTCTTCTTTGAAATTGCAGAATTGGCAAGTCACCTGAAAATAACTTAACTCAAACATAAATAACATACTTTATTTACTTCAAAGACACTCTAAATTCAGTTTGAAGCTGATACCCTTAATGAAAAGCTTTCAGCCTGAACAGTTAAAGCAATTTGGCAAATTTAGCACCAATCATAAGAATGAGCCTTATAATGGAAATATACAGAAACTGCAGGTGTACATAACATATCTGCTTATGAAATGTGGAATGGGAGATAGATGCTAAAGAGAACACCAGATTCCAGCTCTGCCCAGAGAGTAATCTGTATCTATTTAATTGGAGCTTCATACCATGGCTCGTCATTCTTTTCCTGCATTTGTTTTCACATCCCACTCTTTTGACACTTTGCCACAGACAATGTAAAAACATCACAATAGAACAGTTTCTTGAGGAAATTTTTAATCTGCATAAAATGATAACAAAAAAGGAACTAGGCAAAAAAAAGCATAAAAAAGAAACTAAAGAGCAAGTGTGGTATATATATTAATAAGTGTGTTGTACATTCATACAATGGGAAAGTGACAGTGGCACAAGTTGACCAAGTTGAAAGAGGAGGCATTCTTGGATCTTGGAGTGATTTGAGAGGAATGAAAAGAGAAGTGACTAAGGAACTCTGAAGCCAGGAAGTGAAAACTGACAAGTTGGACAGGATATAGGTACAAACTAGAACAACTGTTCTCCTCCCTCTCCTTTACTCCTCCCTGTCTCTCTCATCTCATTTAATGTAATTTCATTACATCTCATGTAATCTCTGATAAAACATTAAGTTTTATTGCATTCATTAATTTGTTTTCAGGAGTCACAAATTATACAGTGATTTTACCTGTCAAGTCTGTACATGGAACTGGAATGCTACAAGTCAAGCTGCACTTTATGCAAACCTAAATCAGCAACACCTAGAGATTTCCACTAGCATGAGCTCTCCTTTGTTTACAAAACTTCTTTGTTCTGAAGGACAGATGAGAGGGTTCGACATTGTTTTCACTTCTTTGTTTTCTTACGTTCAGGCTGAAGAACCAAGCAAGGAATCCTTTGTGCCTATTCCTCCACACCCCATTTGTTTCAAGGCAGAGCAATATTCTTCTTTCAAGGTTAATTTGCTGCATAGACTCTCTCTGATAAATAGGATATTTATTTTTTTTACTGCTTCCTTTCAAACCCAAATTCAATAAATGCCCAAGAAAAGCTGACCCAGTATGTAAAAAATACCTCCAGTCCCATTCTTTATGGCCAAAATGCCATAAAAGCAACCCATAGCCCACCTTTTAGAAATTAAGCCTTTCTACCTGCCACATATTCTCTGGTTTTACCTGGCCTAAGAATGAAACACAGACACAACGAAGCTTCTGTCATTGTCTAGTGATTTTCTCCAAGGTGAGAATGTCCTTTCCTTCCTAAATTTTTCCACTGCTCCCAGTTCTACCTCTGGGTGCTACCCAAAATACCTTAGTCTTTCTATACACATATGGAAGTGCACACAAAGCCTGAAGTCCTGGAAGTAGAATTCCACTAACCCATGCTGCTTGTCAACGGCACAAACTGCAGAGCCCCCAAAGCTTACATTTTAAATGCTTGCAAATGAAGCTCTCTCGCTTTTCTCATACACAAATTGCTGCTTCTTGAAGCTACACAGCCACTTTTCTGCTGAGGCTATGGTGCTGGGGCTACGGGGGTTCACATGGAGCTTGTCTAAGTCCAATTTAGCACCTCCCTTGGTCTCCCTACTAGATGGAAAGACAAGTAATTATAAACACAAGGCAAACAGCTCTTCTGTCTCTGCACTTAGCCCTAAGGAATCAGACTGCGTATTCAATACTCCTGTGTCCCACTATGGGCCCACACAATATCTGGGGTTTTGCCTGGCCGGTCATTATGGACAAGGTAGCAGACAGACACAACTGACAGTGTGTGACAGGATTCAAATTCATAATCCTCCACAAGTCATGACATGTTACAACCCATATTGTTTTGCTTGCCATTGTGTCCAGTCAACACAGACTTAATTCTGTGACGATAGCAACTGTGCCTAAATGATGATGACCATACACCTTTGGTTGTGCAAGACAGCTCCGGTGCCAGCTACCAAACCACTGCCCACAGTCCACGCATGTGAGCACAGGAGCAACTCCCCAGTAGCAATGCAGAAGCACATGGCTGCTTCCATCTGAAAATCCAGATCACTACCAATGAGAAGAGAGCAGACCTGAACTGCGAGGTTAGCCTATGAGACTATTGATATGAAGTGTGCATTGCCGCTTTGGCGCTGTCTTGTCTTACACTCCCTCATCACATCGCTGCCCAAATCTTGGCAAGTTATTAAAGGCCAAGACAGGGTTATACCTGCATCTGTTTGCGTTGGATATTATTCAAGGACTTCATACTCTTTGCTTCGTCACCTTACACGTGGCCTTTGTATTCTTCAAAGAAAGATGTCATTTGCCGTTCCACAGACCTTTGGATGATTGTCCAAGTCCATTAATTATGGTTTTGGAACTATTTCCTGTCAATGATCTTCTAGTTCTTCCCAGATGGCAAGCAGAAACAGTTCCTCTTATGTCTCAGCCATAGAAAATACGGTACAGGGATACAATACACAGATGTAAATGGACTGATGCTGAGCAAGGCCACCACTTAAACAGATATATGGCATCTCATCACCATGACAAGAACAGTAGATGCTGGCACATCCTGGAAAGGTTGAAAAATGGAAGACTGTCACAAGAGTATTCAGAGCAGATGAACAGTCATCTGCACACTCAATACTGAGTAAACCAACTGCACTTTTAAAATAGCAGTATAGGACATGCATTTTCTCACCAGCTATAAAATGTACTAAAACATCGTCATGCAAACAGAGATCGTATCAAATGAACCATCTATCCCTTTTCACGACCTTGCAGGCAAGTCTTTAGCATATGTTTTACCAAACAGGCCTTGGCAGTTCTATATTCCAAGCCTTAGCACTTTTAAAATGGACAGAAAATTGTTTTGGAAAAGAACCAAACATTAACTATCGAAACTCAAACAAAGAAGTATGAGTTGGGAAACTAATCTTTTTTTATATATCTGAAAAAAGAAATGAAATTCCATTTGGAAAACATTTTTATTAAAAACTGTAGCTGCCTGTACTCTGAAACACCCTGGAGGTCTAAAGATGATATCAGTATATAAATATTCAGGGCTTCCTGAATATTTCTTTTCAGAAAAGACTTTCTTTTTTTTCCCCTTACAATTTCTTTGACCTTTAGAAAACAGTCACTATTTGTAGCTTGATTTTTTCAAGATGTTCTCTAGTACATAAAGATGGCAGGGAATTCAATTTAAAAGTCAACTCATGAAACACCATATAATAGTCAGAAGATAGTATAGCTTTAGGCAATGTTTTATTAAGTGAACAGCCATTCAAAGCATTTTGGAGCATATTATATCCTATTTGAAGGAGTTCACTTCATTCAATCCCACAGAAAAATACAAGAGAGATGATATTTGAACTATCCACAGGCATACGGATAAAATGGTCAATACTCAGATTTAGCAGAGATGAGTCCTCTTGCTTTACAGAGGCCTGTCAAAAGGACCGATTTATAAAAAGGTCATGGGGTTTTTTCTCTTTAACAGGAACAAGACTTTCATGAGGTCTCATAGAACAGCTGCAAAAATACCTTTAGTCTGTCATCCGGAATTCCTGAAGGTGAGTTGTGGATTTGTGGCTAATGAAACACTGCAAAATAGCACTCACCATGTTATAAAACAGCCCTAGTGGCTTATTAGCCTCTTACAGGACAAAAAATTAAAGGTGCCCAGTGCATGTTATTCTGATATAATTACATAATGCCAAATTTAGAGAGAAATACCACAGAACCAAACATACAGAGATGTCTCTGTGACTTCAAAAGTGAATCACAGATGATTTATGACACTACAAAGCAATCACTGGAGACCTGGGGCCCAATTAAGGATTCTCACTGATGAAAATCAGTACACTTTCTCATGATCTACAATGAAGAAAGATTAAAATTTGGTCACCAAAACCTTATTTCACTTGACCTTATCCAGCAAAAGAATTTGCTCCTGGAACAGGACTAGCTCATTCCACAGATAAGCCATCTGATAAGAGTAGGAGTTGAATATGAATACTTAGGGTTGAGAGCAAGGAAAGGGCACTGAGAAAACTGTTCTTGATGGTTCAGAAAACACAGTATGCATTATATACTGTAGAAGGCTTTCTGATATTCTGTTTTTCCTACCTTTACAAAACAAGACTTAGTAAAGTACAGGAAATTACCCTATTTCTAAATGAATGACCTTATACACCACCTCTAAAGCTGAATTAAAGGGAAGGCTCTGTCCTCCTAGACAACACTACATTTCAATAATTTGAATTTTTGAGGGGAAAATATCATACATTTTTATTTTTGTCAAATACAAAGCAATTCTAATCATTTTGTTTTCCTGAATTTAGTTTTGTTTAATATATTTCAGTTTTAAAAAAACAATGGCAGATAAAAATAATCCAGTGCTATTCATGGGGAGAAAGCTTGCAGGGATGTGACTAATAGCTTTACATTCCTGGGGAAATATTGACCCAAATTGCAGGACAATACTTGCTGATGAAAATGGTTCCCATGATTCTACCCAGCTGCAACTGGATTTTCAGCACATTGCCGATGTGGATAAGAGTTTTCCCCTTACTATTTCCAAGGCAAGTTCAGTAAACAAAACCCATCTCCACCAGTTTTTCTTAGGGACAAAGACCTGATTCTGTCAATAAAATCTTTCTGGACATAGATGGATATAAACTGGACATAAACTCCCCTTCAACCCTAAATCTGCCCAGTTTTAAGCTCTTCAGCTGTAGTTCTGAGGATACACAGGACTTCTTTTCTGGCTATTTGCACAGGAGTGATTTTCATCCATAGTGACCATAGATGCTTACCTATTTCAGAAGAAATGAAACTTGCATTCTTCTGTGCCTTTTTCAGATGTGCAGTCTGAGAACATTAACCTATTTATTACGTATAGTGGTAATATACAGTGCTTATATAGTGGAAATTCTCCCTTCAAGAGACATCCTGCGGACATGAACATTGCTGGGATTACACTGAATCTGAAAGGCCTGAAGTGGAGAAAAATTATGATGCTTTTCACCTGTGATCAGACTATTTCTGCACAACATTCAGGTTTTCTGAAATAAACTCCACTTGGTCTCCTTTGCTGAGCTGTCAAATCAATATATGTTAAAACTCAGAGGTGTTTTATTCATTGCTAAGCAATCCACCACAATAAAAGTGAATGTGACAGTGATGACAATGATAGTTCAATCCATGCTAATTGTTCAAAAACAAGAAAGAAGGGTGGAGAAATGTGCAATTTCTCTTCCCTGTGAATTCTACCATTTCTCCTCCATTTTCTTTCCTTTTTTCTNCTCAACCACTTCTTAAAACTATTTTACTAGATCTTGAATGTTTCAAGGATGGTTACAACTGAGCCTCGTTGGACTGAAGGGAGAGTTTGCACCAGGCACTTACATGCTACTGTCTCAGCCTGGATGAACCATGTCTGCCTAATTTGGAATCCCCTTGAACATCAAAGGTCTAACTCACACTTCAGGGTTAGCAGGGTCACATTCCACCTAAAAGAAGCCTAATACTGCCTGAACTGTTCACAACAAGCTTCTTGTTTGACAGTTTTTGACCCATTTTCTGTTCTCAAATGATGTGCAATCACACTTATATTTTTATTCTTTAATAATTCACTAAACACTTCATGTGGATTCATTCATATGGCTTTCTCTGGACTATCTGCCCTGAGCCGTACACATCTGTAGTGTGTCATCCAGGCCACAATTTTCCACCTGATTGTAACTTCTGGTTTCTGGAACATTCCCAAATCCACAGAACGACTTCAGGATGGCCACCCAAATGATCCTGAAAAATTCTCACGCAACTATATATAGTCACCTGCTTGTACAATTTTTTACCTTCAGTAAAGAATTTTGTCAAGGGAAATTCAGTTAAGAAAGTTGGTAAAAGGCAGCTGGGCGGGCCATAGCCATATCAGTAAATATGGTCAAATAGAAGACCCCTCTTCTGCTGTTTTTTCCTAAACATGAGCAAGGACTGAAAAATAAGAAGGAAAAAGAAAGGGCCTGAGTGGGGGAAAAAAGTATAAAGATGATATCACAAAGAGGCAATCATTCCTTAGAGGAACAAAGAATGGTGAAAATATTTAGAGGACACTAGTTCTAGTTACATGCATATACGATCCTTTGATCTCTCTTTGAGGAAATTCACTGTCTTGCAGTAAGCATTAGATTCTCCACATCAGAACACACTGCTAAACTTTTCAGAGTGCAAGAATTCTTTAGAGCTGAGGATAAATAACATGTTGGAATTCACAACCCAAAAAGAGCGATCAGTTAATGATCTCACTTTTTTGTCAAGAAGCCCCAGTGTCTAATGCAGTTATATATGCTAGGTTAAATTTAGGTTAAAAACAACTATGAAATACAGGTATTCCTTGAACAGGGTATTATAAAAGGTTTTAAAGCAGGACTAGCTTTGCAATCCCAGAAGTGCCATGGGTGTATTGCAAAACCTCACTTCCACAGCAAGTCTGTAGCATCTTCCCACTGGTATGAAACAAACACAACAAAAGCACGTCTTCTGTGAACTTAACTCAGACTTTTGCTGGAAGAAAACCAACTTGGATCTTAAGAAAGAGGCAAGCAGATAATGGGGAATTTTCTCTCTTTTACAGCTAAAAATTTAAAGAAGCAGATGCCAAAAGTAGAAAGCAAAGACACGGTATAAACTTGTAAGGCTGCTTTTCTCACAAGACAATCTTAATTTAGAAAGTATCTTTTCCACTGTTTCTAATTTTTTATGTAACAGCCTGTAGCCCATAAGCACAGTAGGGTATCCAGAATGGAATAAAGGCTGTGAACAACAGAAAGAAACAGGTACTAAACAGATTTGTGGGGTGAATGTATGAAACTGATGGTAGAACAGAATGAAGCAAATTTAAACTGATTTTACAAGAATATTTGCAATGTTATACTAAATTCTAACCCTAGTTTGCTTCAGCTCAGTATAAGGTCTGAATACCCACATTAGATAAAAGTAACTAGACAATGCAATACAAAGAGATGCAGTTTAATGAACTGAAGTAGCATGGGTATCATGCCAATCGTTACCCTAGTAATTAATTTAATGAATTCCATGAGAATTAATACTTTTAGAAAGATATCTGGGTGGGGAAATTAAATATAGCTATGAACAATCATATCTAAAGGTGGTAAATTTACATCAGATACAAGATATGTTTCCAAACAAAGAAATCATTTGAAAGAAAGTGATAGAAACCCCTTAACTTATCACGTATGACATTTAAAAATAGATTAAAAAACACTACTGGAAAATTTAGCACACTGACTAATACCACACTGAGTGCATAATCTTACAATAGGAATGGAGAATATTCTGAAGCTTCTTTTTCATCTCTAATGTGTAATATCTGTAAGTCTCTGGACATTTTTGGGCTGTCCAGTCATGGATATTGGGTCTGGCTCCAGAAAACAGCATGATGCTAGCACAGAGCTTAGTTCCCAGAGTTTGGGGGTCTGGCTCCAGAAAACAGCATGATGCTAGCACACAGCTTAGTTCCCAGAGTTTGGGAAATCTCCAGAGCACCACTGTTGCTAACCCTTTTCCCCAAAGTGACAACTTTAGTCTCATATCTACACTCACCCTAGAGTTGACACATCCCTATTGCAGAACTTTGAAAAGACCAGTCACTCAGGCAAGCAAAAAGATCTCAACTTCAGTGAGCACACAGAAAGATTGCTATTTGTAGGAAGAACGAAATACTCATTTGCAACACAACTGCAAACAGCTAGTGGCTCAGTCTATTTTGATACAACCAAAAAATGAACATACTTGTTATTCACCTGCTATTATGTGATGTTGTTACTGAGATCTCCCACCTCAATACTTTAATGCTTCTTTTTGGCACAATAACAACTTTATAACTGACTGTATTTCTCTATCATCTTTGAAGCCCGTCATTTTTGTTACCTGCAGAAAGGAGATATGTTTTCAAAGCTATCCATGACTGTGAATGATTCTTGTTTGAATGTCAAATTAGATAATCGGATTTTCAAAGGTTTGGTGCTAAGCATATTCTGACAGTTTCAGACTGTGGAAGGAAGTAATTGAATCATTCATCACTTTTGCAAATTAAACTTTTAAGACAAAGACATTTTTCTTTCATCCCAGTATTCAGACACCAGGGCTAAGGGTATGGTGGAGGTACGGAGTAGAATTCTACTGCTTTGACATCTTTTAATTTTAGATGACATGTAGAAAGAAATATACATGTACCTGCATGAATATAGCTGCTCTTCCTGTAATAAAATCTGCTAATTATCCATGCTATTTCCCTCCATATAGAAATCCACCTTAATTCATTCTTCTCTGGTATTTCAAACAAATAATCAAATGGACTTAAGGGAGTGTAGGCTGCTTACCGTATCAAAAGTTACACTGATTAACTCTAACTGCCTTTTAAAAGACCTAGTTAAATCAAAGCAAATCCTTGCCTGAGCACGCTTAGTTTATTTATTGAGTAACACTGATTTATTTGAATTGGTAATCTGGGTCAGGACTCTGAAATATTTGCATGCCTACTTCATTTTTAGCACACTATTTAGTCTAAATACAATTTGTTTCAGTACAATGAAAGAAAGAAACTCTTCTAAGAAGGTGTAATAAACAAGTCTGACACTCTTTTATAGCAGGTCAACTCAATAAAGACATCACAATTTCTTGATTATATGAAGCCAGCTGTGCTTAAAGAGACCTACTGGAAAACACCCAGAGTCAGTTTGCTAACTCCCAAGTTATGTTGAATTAGATTTTTATTGCTTTAATTGAATTGTTTTGAAAGACAATTTTATTTTAATCACAGCTACTTTTGTGCATAAGCAATGCCACGGGCAAATATCATCACAGGATACATCCAGAATAGCTACTAAATTGAACATGCTGAAGATACATTTCTGAATAGCATGTTTCACTACAGCTATCTTCAAATTCTAATACAGAAACACAACTTGGGAGTAGAAGTAGGAGACCAAATTAGGTGTTACCTTTACAGACTACATGTTATACTTGTGTTGATATAATCTGAAATGACAAAAAAGTGAAACCACTACTCTTATTTTTGTCCATCTTATTTTTGTTCATATTGAGTGGAACTCTGCTTACCCACAGAAGTACTAATTTCTTCACGTTTCACCTGTAGAAACACTCAGAATTTCTGATTTCTTACAAGCTTGTATTATACAAATTTCAAAGAAGAATACCCAGAAAATGAAACACAAACCTATTAGTTGCTTCTGGGTAGTTGTAAGTATTTCAAAAATTTGAAAGTAAAAAGGTTAACAAACTGAAACAATCCAGCAAACAAAAAAATCTGAGTGTATCTGCATGCATGTATGTTGACATGTCCACCAAAGAACTCCCATAAAACTGTAATGATTGAAATTGGTTTGACATGGAAGAGTAGTAGACTCTTGGTCAGGCATGAGAAGTATGATAATGATTTTGTGGATGATTATGATTAGATTTATTGCTGATACAGTATCTAAGTATAGTCAATGAAGTATATAATATAAACATGTCTCAAGGGTTATAATATAAGCAGGTTGAGCTAGAAATGCACAGATTTACATTCTTTGGCCTTACAGTTTGGCCTTACAATTGCAAAGCAACAAAGTACCTATGTAGTTACTTTAGAATTTTATCTCTACATGTAGTTAGGTTTTAGCACTTTTACTCACCCTTCCAAAAGTAAGTGTTTTCCTGTCCTCAGGCTGGATGTACAATGAAGGCATCCCTGCCGGGGAGGGGACCTATCCAGAAGCTGACCACTGCCTTTGAAAACTATTTTGCCTGACTCCAGCAGCATTTTTATACCCTTTTGCAGGCTGACGTGTAACCAAGTCAACCCTGATCACCACAGCTTCTCCATCTCTAGAATGCATTCATTATGTGAGCATCCAGACAGTTCCTCCTGAAATTCCTACCCAGTGTCCTCATCTTAGCACAACTCCCACGTAATGTTCTTATCTAAGGCCAAATCACATTGCCTACTGGAGACAATCACAAACGAAGAGGTTGTGTGTGGGGCAGAGAGGATGAAGAGGAAGACCTGACTCTCCTGTTGCACACATTGACAGTGTGTATGGTTCATAATTACCTTAATAGAATATGGTTATTTAAAACCTGTCTCTAACTGGCTTAAAAGGTGATTGGGAACCAGTTGGCTTCACTGTTACTTTTGCTTTTCTTAGGACCAAAAAAGGGTTGATGTCCTACTTAGATTTGTTTTAACAGCATGTGTGGTCTAGCTTGTCGTTTAGATTGGAAGAAAGTTCAAAAAAGAAGTCCAGTAATACTGTATTGTGCAATACTTCCATGTTTACTTTACTGAATGCACTGGGTAAATCTCTCAATGATCCTTACTATTTCATATATAAATAATAACCCCCAACTTTACAAGGATGCTACTCAATTTTTAAGTAAATATTATAAATGTAAAAAGCACATTTAAAAAAAAGGAGATAGTGGATTAAAAATCTATTTCAGGCAAACTTGTGTATCATCATGAGTGGACAGACCTCAGGGCAGGGACTTGGGGAAGCAAAGTCTCTCCCACAGTAAGAGAAGAACTTGAACATATATACTTACGTACTTATACTACAGGACCTGATGAAATGCATCCCAAACTCCTGAGAGAATTGGCGGATCTGTGCCTGGGAAGATCATAGGTCCTCCTAAACCCTGTGCTTTAGCAGGTGATTCAAGACAGCCAGAACAGCTTCACCAAGGTCAAGTCTTCTCTGACCAACCCAGTGGCCTTCTGTGATGGAGTGACTACATCAGTGGATGAAAGAAGGACCACCGATGCCATCTATACGGACTTCTGTAAGACCTTTGTCATGGTCCACCTCATTCTTCTCTCTAAACTGGAGAGAGAAGGATTTGATGGGCTATTTGGTGGATAAGAAACTGGCTGGATGGTTGCATCCAGAGGGTAGTGGTCAACGGCTCAATGTCTGAATGGAGGTCAGTGACAAGTAGCTGCCTTAGGGGTCCATACTGGTACCAGGATTGCTTAATATCAGTGACACAGACAAAGGGATCAAGCACGCCCTCAGCAAGTTTGCAGGCGACACCACGCTGAGTGGTGCTGTTGACACACCTGAAGGATGCCATCCAGAGAGACCTGGACAAGCTTGAGAACTGGGCCCATGATTCAACAAGGGTAAGGTGCTGCAACCCTTGATATCAACACAGGATATCAAGGATGAATAGATGGAGAGCAGCCCTGAAGGGAAGGACTTACAGGTACTGCTGGATGGCAGGCTGGATATGAACCAATTGGTTAGAGCCTGGTGCTAACAACTCCAAGGTGGTGCGTTCAATCTCTCTATGGGCCATCCACTTAAGAGCTGGATCCAGTGATCCTTGTGGGTCCCTTACAACTCAGAATATTCTGTGATTGTGTGACTGTGAATGTGAATTTGCACCCCACCTGGACTGCTGTGTCTAGCTCTGGGGTCCTCAGCACAGGAGAGACATGGGCCAGAGGGAGGTCACAAAAATGATCAGAGGACTGGAGCATGTCTCCTCTGAAGACAGACCAAAACAGGTGGGGCTGTTCAGGCTGGAGAAGACTTCAAGAAGACCTTATTGTGGTCTTCCAGTGCCTAAAAGGGAGTTAGAAGAAACATGAGGACAAATCTGTTAGTAGGGCCTGCAGCAAAAGGACAAGGGTAATGGTTTTGAACTAGAAGAGGGTAGATTCAGACTAGATATAAGAAAGAAATTTTAATGATGAGGGTGATAAAACAATGCAAGAGGTTGTTCAGAAAGGTGGTGCATGCCTCATCCCTGAAAACAGTCACAGTCATATTGGAGGAGGGTTTGAGCAACCTGATACACCTGAAGATGTCTCTGCTTATTGCAGGGTGTTTGGAACTAGACCGCATCCTATCATAAAATGTTTTATGGGAAAGAACCTTTAAGATCTAGTTATAACCCCCCTGTCATGGGCAGGTTTTGATATAGCTTAATATGTGATGGGGCCTGTGATGTAGGTGTGGAAATCAGGCGCAAGTCTTGTGGTTTGTGTTGTCATGGCATAGGGGACAGGGGGAATGTGGAGTGAAGTATAGTCTGAATGGCCTCAGTCTCAACCTGATATCCAGAAATGTTTCATAGAAACCAAGCCCACCTCCTAAAAAGAAATATTCCATACAGTGTGCCCACAAACAATGACAGGCTTGACCACAGTCTCATCCACAGCACTTCACACGGTAGTGGTTTTTACACAGTAAAATGTACCCTAATTTTACATCTAATCAGGGGATGAGAATTCAGGGCAAAATTGCAGGGACAGATTGATGGATTTGTTCTCCTTTCTCTCCCCAGAAGTGACACCTTTTGGTAAGCCCTACATCCTCAGATATGCTGAGTGTTGACCCTGATCTTGAACTTGATTGCAATTACATTGTTATTGCTATATACAGCTACTCTGCAGTTAATGCATTGTCACTGGCCATCCAGAGGAACCTTTTATGTTGCGCTCAATGAACTATGCTATTTGTGAATCCAAATGGCTCTTTTGATTGCAACCAGACGTATAGTTCATGGACTATTTGTGCACCTGGTGTGGGACCTGTAGTTATGACTTTGCAATACGAGGGACACCTTATGGCATCACCAAAAATGACCTTTAAAGCTCGCTTCCAACCCAAACCACTCTATGATTCTGTGTGTGCAGTTAACCACTACAGCACATTTGCAGGACCCATAATGTTCATGAGACTTTTCACTGGCAAAGACAACCTCAAAAATGTATACCCAACAGAACAATGTCTAACTGATCCTAAGCATGAAATGCAGTAATCTCAGCAGCTATGAGCTCCAAATCAGCTGTTGGTCAATACAATTACTTACTATCCTCCCTGTTCATTATTGTTCTTTCTGAATAAATCAAGAAGAGAAGGCATGGTCCAGTGGAATGTCATGCACATTCTAGTAAAGAAGTTACTATTCTGGGGAGAATTCCACCTAGCCTAGGTGGCTAACTCAAGACATGAATGTCTCAAACAGTCCTGCAGAGACAATAAAAACTACTCCAGAGGTGGAGAACAAACCTAATTTAGACACCTTCACTCTCTCTTCTCTATTGAAATAGACACCACATGAATGTATTATATTCATTCCCCTGCCCTTGGTTTGTGCTGGGAATCTGGTAAGTCACAAAGTTTTTTCTGTAACTTTAGAATGCAGACATTATATATGGGTCTCTGAAGGTACATCAAATCTAAGAACTCTGCTGTATGCACATGTCCATATTCAGTCATCTGCACAGGCAATTGTGAGTGACACCTTACTGGGCCATTTCTACAGGATGAATGTTGGTGTAAGAAGCAGGACTTTTGCTGCCTACCATGACCCCATGCACCATAATACCAAGGTTCTGAGAACTATTGACAGAGCTTCTGCCTTCACTGACAGATGAATCTAGTATTACTGTAGAATTAAGTCCCTTCTTCAGAAGAAAAACTGCTCTCTGTGTCTCTCTATCAGGCACATATTTAAGATATTACCAGATGCACACACTGAAATTGTACCAGCAAATTAATTCCCAGTACACCTGCCAGAAATTTTGAATAGCGGTTGCGAATCTCTTAAAACAAACAAAAAAAAATCAATATAAGTCAATAAAAATGTGCTTAAAAAAAATTGAAAAGAATTAACCACATATACTGGCCATGTATTTTCAGTTACAACTGAATGCAAACTTCTGAATATTAAGGTGAACTGGTATGATGTCTACTTGATTTTCTTATTTTCTAAACAGCCATGATATAAAATAGGTCAAAGAAAAAGCTCAAGAAAATATGATTTGGAATGGAGATCCATTAGAAAAAGGTGTGAAATAAAGGGGAAAAGACATCAGGATTAGACAAAAAGGTGCCCAGGAGTCTTTCCAATAAATCCAGATTACATACACACTGGCTTTTCTGGTTGCCAAAATGACCCCTAGTGCTGGACGACAGTTACTCTGTAGTAATTTGGAGTGCTAGTGGAATTGCTGAGACTGAAAAGGATGCCATAGAAAAACCTAGCAAATATGGCAATTCAGAAAGTTACCAGGTCCTATTCTACTGTCAAGTTGTGGAATGTATTGTCCAATTTGGTGCTTTGTGAAAGAGAGCAAAAGCTGCCTTCCATATAACTTTCACAGCTACTCTGAAAATTGGAAAGTTGAATATCAATCTGTTTATTAAAAAGCCTGAATCAAAGTTGGGCCAGAGAATTTCCCTAGGTTAGGTCAATCCAAGAGATTTCTTTCCTCCAACAGAAGTCTCTGAGCACCAAAGTCCTCACCCCAAATTGTAGTTACAAATACAAGAGAATTCAAATGTTCATTAAATAAAGATTGGACAGAAAAATGTTTTAACCATTTTAAGAAGTTAATTTATTGACAATATACAATTCTGAATGTAGATGATCATATTTTAGGCGGCTAAAAGGTGTGGTAATTGAAGAATCCATTTATTTGCTGTTAAAATTTTTGTCAGTTGTATGATATGAAAGGTAATTTCAAACTTCAAAGTCAACATTTCCATTTTCATTATTATCAATGTATAAAATATTAATTTCTTAAACTAAAAGCTGTATGTGAAAATTTCTACCTAAGAATAACGTGATGTTTCGTGCCTTGCCCTGCTGTTCAGCAAACAATCCGGCCAGAGATGTCTGTCAGCACGAGTGGAACTAGGCATTGAACCTCTTCCTGCTCTGGCAGCACCACAGCAGCGTCTTCCCAGCCACACAAGGATGCAAGGCCAGCAGGGAAGGCTCCTCTACTCCCCCTCCTGGGAGGCCCGAAGTTCAGCTGCTGCCTTTCCTCACAGAGTAAACAGCCTATTTTCTGCGCCAGAAATGAAGCACAGCCGAGCTGGATAGATTCTGCAAATGAAGGCAGGAGCGGGGAAGGGGCAGAGCTCCTCACCCAGCTGTCCGTAGAAGACGGCCCCACTGGTACTCCTCTCTCCCGTGCTGAGGAAGCTCAGGAGGCCCTAAGCCACGATCCTGCTCCATTTCAATGCCCTCTCTCAGACTCTCTTATGTCTGGAACATCCCAGCATCCAGACCCTCTTCCCTCCGATGGCACTGAGCAGCATCTTCCCTAGGAACCAGTAAGTGCAGCACCTGCAATGTCATCTCCAGCGGAGACACCCCAAACTAGCTGATTTCCACTAATAACAGTGGTATGATCAGATAATAGGACAACAAAGCAACGGTCCCAGAGTAGATAGCAATGTAAATTTACTACAACCTGCCTAAATGGCATCTGGCACTTTTAATACCACTACTTATCAAAAGTTAAAAGAAAAAGCTCTGAACAAGGTGAATGGAGGCAGGATTTCTAAACACGGCTTTTGCAGATTTAAAAACACAGCTTTTACACAAGAATGGGAAAAACTATACTGAAGGAGAAACACAAGCAGCTTGTAAAACTGATGACAATGGAGCAAGCCCTTAAGAATGCTTCTCAACCCATCAATCATACTGACTCCCAGCCACACCACACCACCATTCCACAGTCTATACACTTTGAGACAGACATGACTCCACACCACATGAGATTCCAAAATCCCAGAGTCTCTTGAAAATAGATTTTGTCCAAATTTTTGTGACAGATGGAGTTGATAGTCTCAGGATGAAAAAAGCGCCAGTTTTGACAGGCAGCAGATACCGATGCCCCTTGTGGCTGGAGACGATGTTGCTCTGGAATTAAGGTAGCACTGAAACGAAAGGCAGTGGGTTAATGCAGTACTACTTACTTTGTTATGGCCCTCTCCTTTTGCTTTAATATTTTTGTTTCTACTTCCTTATAAACTGAAAGTGTAAGAAGAAGACAGGACTCCAGCAAGGCATTTTGTTTTCAATTAAAACTCCTAACAGATTTTTAAAAACTTTTTACAAGTTGACAGATCAAGTATCAAAGAACTATACTGGGATCTCCTGTATTTCTGCCAACAGGCACCCTCCTAAGTCAGTGTCTTAAAACCGTGCACAAAATCTCAGGCGAGAAGCTGAGCTGAATGACTTTAAAATCGGTGGGGCATGTGGCAAGTTGTAATACTGAAAGTACCACAAAGGAGTACTTACATGGTCGCACTACACCACTAGCAGGTAACTTTGCTCCCCCGGAGAGTACTAGCACACTGAAACCAGGACCTCCGTTTCTATTTCTGTAAGAACAAAGTCGGTCCCATTTTGAGCCTAATCCTCCCTACCGCTCTGGTAGCAGCTCCGCGCCCACTTGAACCACTGACATGTTTGGGTACACTCGTTCACTCGAGCTAGGGCACTTGTTTTTCCCCTGCTTGCTGCAGGGAGCAGGGACAGCGGGATCACCGCGCCCGCAAGGGCGGCGCAGAGCCGTGCCGCCTGCTCCCGGCGCGGCGCTCCGAGCACCCCGCGGCCCCCACC
>WBMY01005208.1:0-10041 GCA_013397315.1 Donacobius atricapilla
GCCGGAGTCACCCCTGCCAGAGCTGGGAATTCTCGGTAACAGGATCCCCTCATCCTGCTGGTTCTGCTGTTAAACCTGCGCTGGGATGTGGAGAGAGCCAGTCCTGGGTGTCCAAGAGATGAAGGGCAGATTACCAAGGCCCTGCTGCATTAGGCTGGGAATATATTTAGCTCCTCAACGTGCTATGGATTAAGAGCAGCGGGAGGCCTGGCAGTTCAGAGACTGGGAGGGAACATTCCTGTTCAGCTGAGATGACTTTCCCTTCCCAGCACCTGTTGGATGGGTGTCCCGGCCTTCCCGGGGCTGCTCCCCCCGCTTCTGCCTTCAGGCAGGATCCTTCCCTCTGCTGTCACTTGGCTGCTCAAAGCAGCTTCTGCATGAGTCAGACTCAAGCCATGAAGGTTTTAAGGGTTTTGAGGGTGTTTTAGGGCAAAGACCCCCCTTTTAGGGTTTGTTCTTGTCCTTTGCTGTGCTGTGCAGTTCCTTTCCTTCCACCAATCCCTGTCCTTGGAGTGGCATTGCCCTTATCCAGGGGGATGAGTTCACATATTGGGGCTTGAAAATGTGCATTTTTAGCTCTTGCTGTCCCCGTGCTCAGCTCCATTCCCATCCCATAGGGTTTTTCCCCTCGGGATGGCTCTGTTATCTGCTCCTGCCCATGTCTGCCCCTGTTCCTGAGAATATCCCACCCAGTTATCCCCATGCCTGGCTCATTTATAAATTCTATAGACATACAAGTGTCTCCATGTCACCCCACAGGATGTGTCACCCTTCCATACCTTCAGGCAGATGCTCACGAGTGCTCCCAGCAGCACCAGATTGGAGCAGATTTGTGCTTTTCCCTCACTGATATCCTGGGAGAAAACCTGTTTTCACCACATTTACAAGGGAGGTTTTTCAAGCAATCCTCTCCACAGGGACCCCAGAACTGGAGACCCTGAAGTGTTCTCCTGTGCCCCAGCAGAGCCCTTCCCATTCTGGATAATCCCATACAACCTAAGTTGGGAATTCCTGGCAGCTGGAGAGCACATCAGGTTATTTGCAGGCCCCTGGCCATTCTGGGGGCTGTAGAAATTCAATTACCACCCCTGCACTGGGACATGAGGCTCTCCCACCCCTTGGCAGCCCATCTTTCCCCAGGGGTTACAGGAAACTTGGGAGACATTGACAAAACTCAAACTTGCACTCAGTAAAATGAAAAACAAACTGAAAAAACCTCTGTCCAAAACCTGCCTCAAGTCAACCAAAATGTTTGTTTCAATCATCAAGAAAACATTCCATGTGCCCTCCAAGCTTTTCCTTTTTAAGCTTCTTAAGTGGGCTTGAGTTAAACACAGGCAAATTTCTCCTGAAAACATAATTTCAGCCCAAATCACAGAACTTCAAGAAGCTTTCCTTCAAAGCCAGAAGAACAAACCTGTTCAACTTGGCCACTTTGATTGGTTTTTTCCCTTTTTGTGGGGTACAAGATCATTCCCGTTGTGTCAGTGTTGCGGTTGACCTGCGGCTGCACTTTTGGGCGAACAAAGTGTTTGGCAGAGGAGTTTCCCCCAGCTCTGCCTTCTGTGGCCTTATTCAATGGCTAGTGGCAAGGGCTGTGCTTGCTGTCACCGCTGCCACCGCTGCTGTCCCCCAGCTCCTCACAGCCGCCACTCAGGTGTGAGTGTGGCCACGCCAAGACATGGCAAAGATAGAATTTCTGGTTTCCATAAAGGAATATGGAGAATATTATCCAGTGAGATTTGAAACTGAGGTGGGAAAGCTGCCAGCCTGCAGCATTTTCAAAGAGCCTCCTGTATCTCATCTTGCTGAAAAATGGGAAGTCCTGTGGGCTCAGGAAGGGAAGGCGGGAGGGGTGGGGGGTCCCCATGGTGGGCACGGGGATGGAGGCAGAGCAGGGGGAAACCTTCTGAAGGGGTCCTTTCATATTAGAATAAGTCATAATTAATGCTATCAGGTGGCAGGGAGGCAGTGTCANGCCACCTTAATTAGTGACATCTTCCCTGACATGAGGTTGTGGCCCAGTCTGAGCCTGAGTCATCTGGGTTAGCACATCCCTGGCCTTGGGGACAGCCTGAACAGGAGGGTTTGGGGAAAAACACTGGGGAAAACTCTTTTGCCATGTAGAAAAAAACATATTTAAAAATAAAGCACTTAAAACTGGTGGATCAAACCCTACTCATAGAAATGAGTGTGTGGGGGAAAAAGCCTCTGTGATCTCAATTATCTGGTCAGGAACACAGAGTGGGATTGTTGGAGTGTCCTGTGCAGGGCCAGGAGTTGGACTCAGAGATCCTCGTGCGTCCCTTCTCAGTCAGGATAACCTGGGATTTCATCCCCCATGTCCTGGCTCTTCAGCCTTGCCCCTCTGTGGGGTTGTGCAGATGATGGATGGATCCAGGGATGGATTCAGGGAGGTGATGGATGGTCCCCCCACTCGGCCCCATGCTTTCATCCCCCCCTCATCCCTCCCCAGCACAGAGAGAGTTGTCAAAAGCAACAACACTTCAAGACCAACCCCAAAGAAATACAGGAATAATGGGTGATGAATGGTCCCTGATCTGAAATCTATCTTGGGAGATGTGTCTCCCGAGCACAGAGACAGCCGCAGGAAGCTCCTGCAGCTCGGCAGTGCCACCGCGGGAACGTGTCACCGTGTCACCGCTCCCGGGGCTGCCTGCCTGTGTCACAACACCCGGGGAAGGGCCCAGGGCAGCTGGCGGGGGTTCGCAGACGTTCTCCTGCGCGTCCACTTGCTCTCACTCCTGTTCCCTCCGTGATAGCCATGGGAAATGAGCTGGCCGTGGAGACACGGTGAAAGCGCTCCACGTCAGTTCCGAATCCCTGGATCCCTCTGCCGTGTGCCTCTCCTTTCCGAGCGCAGGGTCCCCCGAGGCCAGTGCTGACTTTGTTTTCCTGTCTCCCGCGGCACAAGCAGCCCGGGAACGCGGGTTGAATAGGAATGGGAATAACAAATGGGATGTAGATAAGGCAGCGTCTGCAGGAGTCACTGCGAGGCACCCGAGAGGGAAGGCGGAGGGGGAGGATGCCGGGGTTAGCGGTGTCCAAATGGGATTAGAGTGACAAATTTCAGGGGAGAGGCTGGAAGGTGCAGCGGAGGTGGAGCAGGGAGCCCTCCCTGCCTGACTTTCCCCGGAGCCAGAGCTGCCCCTTCTCTGCCAGGACTTGGGAACACACCCCAAACACCAAGGGATGGAGGGGACATGGGCACGAGGGAGACAGGACAGGCAGGGGGAGAGCAGAGCCCAAGAAATTACATGGAGAGGGCTGGAGAGGAAGAGGAGAAAGAGGAGGGAGAGAAGGAAGAAAAAGAGGATGCCCATCTGGGTGGGGTGGCAGATGTTCTCATCTGTGCATGGCCAACACATCAGCACAACTGCTGGAAAACTGGGAAACCTCCACTGCAGGTGGCTGAGCAACTCACCCCAAGGCTTTTTTGTTCATGGCTGTCACCTGGGAGCTGGGTCATGAAACCAGGAGGGAAAATCAGCTTTATAGTGGGGGACATCCCATGGGGACAGTCTGTGGACTGGAACCTGCTTGTGTTGGGGTGGAAGAGGCAGAAAAGCAGGAGAGAGGTGTGAAACCATTGACCTTCAACTGGTTTAAAGGTGTCAGCAGGCAGAAGGGAGCGGAATGATTTAGAAAGGTAGAGGAATGTGGAGTTAGGAAGGTGGGATTGAGGAAAGGAAAACAGATGATAAATTTCAGGGAAATAATCTGAATAATCCAACAGAGAGAAGGACACGAGCGAGAAATTCCTCTCTGGGAAGAGATGGGACCATCTTGCTGGGGCCCTGGGAGATCAGCTGAACTTCCAAAGTGTGCAGCCCTGCAGCTCCTTGGAGGTGGCACGGGGAGCAGGGATAGCTCATTGCGGCAGAGCCACTTGGGAAACACCAAATTCCCATTATCAGGGAAAGAGGACCTAGTTCTGGTTATGTTTCTGCATGCTGGGACCCAGCCCAGTCCTGAGAGGAGCATTCCTGGCTTCTCCTCCCCCTCAATAACAAATCCTGGAGCAGTCTCCTTGCACCATCCAGGGTTGGACACTGAGAACACACCCTGGAGCCAGCATTGGCTGCACTGGGGCACAGGAGACCAGCCTGGTTTGGGGTAATTCCAGGCTTTTTTAGCTTTCTGGGAGCATCTCAACAAACATTCAGGCTGGCCTGCTTCCCAACAGCTGCACACAGAGAACTGGGATGCACAGAGAAGCTTTATGGTCTCTGCAGCTCCAGGTAAGGGTTGATGGGATCGAAACGAGCTGAGGAAAGCTCAAAGCCCGTGAGCCTGATGCTTCCCATGTCTGCTCCAGGGAAAATGGGACCAACCCAACCACACACACCGGGCCCCCTGTACTGCCAAGCTGGGCCGAGTAAGGTCAGAGTTAGGCAGAAACGAGAGGCAGGAAAGGCTGATTAGGTCACTCATTTCATCCTCTTACCAATTAGACAGGAAATTATTTAACTGCTTTATTTATTTATTTAGGAATATACCTCAGCAGGAAAACCCCAGCGGCAAGACCTGCCATTGTGCAAAGGGAAGGGTGGAAGCTCAGCTCCTCATTCATAAACGCACACTTGTAAAAAGCATCTTCTGAAGGACAATCTGGTGAGGAAACCTCTCCTGACGTGCCCCTGAGGCTATGTGGGCTACAGGGCCAGGGGAGAGAAGTGGGATTTGCTGGGTCCTGGGTCTGGGTACTTTTCTGGAAGATCCCTATTGCCTTACCTTCTTTACTAGAGACATTTTACAATTCCAGAGGAGCCCAGGAGACCCTCAAACCCTGCCCCTTGGGCTTGGGGCTGTGGATCCTGGGGCAGCACCATCCCCCTGTCACCCCTTGCTCACCCAACTCAGCCCAGCTCAGCCCCTTTCTGGGAAAAGCTTTGGCTGGTGAGGAATTTGCAATGCAGCTCCTCCAGCAGGATGGGAGGGTTATTCCATTGGACAGATGAGAAGATTTATGAGGTCCATAAATGGCGCTCTCTGGAGAGAGCCCAGGAATGGTTTGAGCTCTGCCCCAGGTCCTTCATCCACAGAAATGAAGGATTTCAGGGCCACGGTCACAAAGAGGGAGAGCGGTGTCAGAGGCTCCCTTCCTGCCTTGGTGTCATCAGCACTTTGCTCCCTCTTTGAAATGATGATGAAAACCGATTTCCAAACCTCAGGGTTTGTTGTTTTTTTTCCCCCTAAATGGAATTCTTGCTTTCCAGCCAGCCTTGGCTCACTCATGAAGCAGAAGGATAGGCAGGAGGCGCTCCTGGGTGGAGGTGGGTTGGAATGGGCCAGACTCTGCCTTGAAAACCAGAGGAGAGAGACCCCAGGACTGCAGCACCAGGGGTAGGAGGAGAGGGAGGGCAGGTCCCAAAGGCAAACGGGGCCATGGCCGATGTGACTGAGCCAGGGGGACAAGATGGAATTGGTGACACATGTCCCCACCTGCACAATGGCCCAGGGAATTCTGTGTGTGCTGAATGGGGGATGCTGTGTGCAGGGAATGCTGTGTGTGGATTTCTGGGCGTGAGGAATTCTGTGTGCAGGGAATGCTGTGCGTGGATGCTGTGTGTGGATTTCTGTGCGTGTGGAATTCTGTGTGCAGGGAATGCTGTGCGTGGATGCTGTGTGTGGATTTCTGTGCGTGTGGAATTCTGTGTGCAGGGAATGCTGTGCGTGGATGCTGTGTGTGGATTTCTGTGCGTGTGGAATTCTGTGTGCAGGGAATGCTGTGCGTGGATGCTGTGTGTGGATTTCTGTGCGTGTGGAATTCTGTGTGCAGGGAATGCTGTGCGTGGATGCTGTGTGTGNTGGCTCAGTTGCCACACACAGCTCAGCTTTGGCTTTCCCTCACTGGCACTGGGGCTTTTCCTTCATGCCTGCAGTGCATGGGGAGCTGGGATGGCTGGAGTGCGCTGGGGGGCTGTGCAATGGTCTGTACAGTCCCAGGGCTGTGCTCTCTGGCAGCGGGACAGGGACACTGTGCCACCAGAGCAGGACACAGCCACTGTGCCACCTCTGGGATGCAGCCTGGTCACCAGCCCTCCTCTCCCAGCCACTTCTCCTGAGCTCCAGGCCCGTGACTGTCCTGCGACAATATGGCCACACAGGGCAGCCAGGGAGGGCAGTAAGGTCTGGCAGAGGGATGGGAGTCAGTTCCCTTCATCAGGGTTGCTTTAGGAAGTGGAAGGGCTCAGGTCTGAGCACCTCCTTCCCCCCATCCTTCCCTCCCATCCCCTGCAGTCTGTGGGGCTCTGCTCCCATAAACCCTCGCACACTCAGCCCTCAGGCTCATGATCCTCAGCTCTGCAGGTGCCAAGAAGGGGCTCTGAGGCTCCGTGCGAGCTCTAGTAAAGTGCAAACCTATCCCATCCTGAGAGCAGAACCCATAAACACAGCAGCCCCCCTACGGCAGGGACGAGCTGCCTTACACTGAATCTTCCAGCAGTTTATCCACTCCTTCTCCAGTTACCCAGAGTGGCTGTCCCACAGCTCCCGCAGCTGGAATGCTGCTGACCTTTGGAGAGTCTCACTGGGTCTGCCCCAGCTCCAGCCCAAGCTGCAATTCCTCTTGCGGTTGGCCAAGAGGACCTCGGGGGCACTGCTGCTCCTCTTCCTCCCTCAGCTCTCTTCCAGCAAGCCCCCAGAAAGCCCTTGAACTCGTGTTGGAGTGCTGATCCCGCTGGGAGCCGTGCCGCTGGCAGATGTTTGCTGTGATACAGGACACGACAGCTTTTATGACTTGTCAGCTGGAACCCAATCTTCTCGGGTCTTTAGGTTAAAATGAAAAAGCAAAGCTTGCACGCATGGCTGTGCCAGCAGCACGGCCTGCTGAGCCTCCCAGCAATCCCAGAACCTTCTGGAACAGGAAGCTGGGCTGCCCTCACCATCCCACTCCAACAAGGCTGCTTTGCCCAGCCCTATGCCCTGTGTCCCTGCGGTGACACATCTCTGTGGTTGGGATGTTCCTGACCCCAACCCGGACTGCCTGGGGTGGGCATCTTTCCTTTCAGCCCCATGAAGGAACAAATAAGCAAGGTCACACATACTTTCCTTATGACTGCAGGGAGATTCCCACCTCTTCCAGGCTGGGAAACCACCACAGCACTTCAGGCCATTGCAGATTACCAAACATTACCAAATCCTGGAGAATTACAAGAAACCTCACATCTGCTTCACTCCCACTGCTGAAGGAAGAAGAATTCTCTCCCCTGGCAGCTGACAGGGGTCATCGCCCCTCCAGAGCTGCCTGGTGAACTGAGCTGTGTCCCATGTGGGAGCAGGCAGGGATGGTTCAGAGAACCATGGAACAGTTTAGGTTGGAAAAGACCTGTAAGATCATAGAGTGCAGTTGTTAATTCAGCACTGCTGAGCCCAGGTTTAGGTTTAAATAAAACCCTGCCGGATTTCAGGTCGTCCTCACCAGCCGTCTTGGTGCTACCACAGCACCTGAGAAGGTCACGTGAGTTGGGTTTGCCAGTGATCAAATCATTGATCAGCATCACACCACGGTCCTCTGGGGAATGAGGCACAACGTGGCGGGAGAGAGGCAGAGAAGGTGCTCCTCGAGGTCCCTGAGTAGTGTCTCACCCTGTAGATCAGCACGGGACGCTCAGGAAGTGCTGCCTGGCTAAAGGATCCCACCCTGCCCTCTCCCCCTCCATCTCCATCACCCACAAGTCTCAAAGTTCAAGTGGTTTGGGATGGGGAAGAGTGTTCCAGACATGAAAGGTATTTCTGGGCACGGGGGAAGAAGTGATTAATCTCAATTACACAGTTGGACACTGCATAATCTGGGGCAGCAGATTCAGTTACGAATCCTCCTTCCCATGGCTCTTGGAGGGGGATTCCAGTCTGAGGAGACTTTGGAAAGATGTTTTGACTGCTGAAGTGCCAAACTTAACCCTGTTGTAATTGGGGCTGTGGTGAAACATGGATGTTGTTTTTTGCTTCCTGAGCCTCTCAGNCAGCAAAGCTCTCACATCCTCCTTGTTATTTAACAGCCTCTTTCCCCAGACTAAAGAGCTGCTCCTGATGTTCTGTAGGGACTAATAACAACATAATCCCAAGTTGTGATGGACTAAACATAGACAGCGTGTTCTGATGTCCACCCAGAGAGATCCCACATCCCCCCTCCCGTGCTCTCTGTCCTTTGTGGTGTCACACAGCATACAGCCCTCAGTGACATGAAACATTTCTGGGTAAGAAGTCAAATATATTCCCAGGGGGAGCTGCAGAGGGATAGACCGAGCCAGGGTGTAATTACCTGAGCTGGAACAGAGCCAGGCTCTAACTTGTATTGCAAATTCTTTGCATTGCTTTAGATACCTGCTAACAAAGTGATTATAAAAACCATATTTATAGAAGATTAGGAGCTATGCAATAGATCCACATCTGTAATTAACCATAATAGATCTGCATTGATTATTATTGATGTTAATCCTCTTCTAAATATGTGCACATTAATTAGTCAGCGTTTACCACAGACGCAATTATTTTAGGAACAGACACAGTTGGTGGGGGCAGCAGACAACGGGGTGTTTATTCCGATTTTGCTGTTTATTTTTCTCTCTGCAGCAGCACCTACAGAAGGTTGTACAAGAACAAAGAGCATCTGAGTCCAAGGGCCTGAAGCATCCAGGCTCCCATGCCGTGATAAGCACTTACAAGTGCCTGAGAAAGATCTTGCCAAAATATTATTTTTGATGCATAAAATATTTCCTCGTTACTATGAAACACAGTGCGGTGCCAGCCTCCGAGGGTGACACTGCTCCTTTTCCTGGCTGCCTGTGGGGGTGTTCAGCTCCAGCACTGTGTGTGCCTCATCCCAGTGCTCCTGGTGACTGGATTGGGGGTGGGAATTGCTTGTTGGGAATTAAATCTGGGTGGGCTGGTGGGGGGAGCCCTCAGAACACCTCGTGAGCAGTGCTCAGCTGGGGCTGGCTTTCAGGAGCCTTGGAATTAGCTCATCTCTTTCCCAGGCGGAATACATGGGGTGTCCTCTTTGGGCAGCGGGTAAATGCAGCCTCTGGAATTCTTTCCCTATCATAATGATCCGACCCCACCAAGACTTGAGGACCATCTGCACTCAAGCAACAGTCCCCAAGAGCCACTGGGTACCAGGGGCTGCCTATTGTGTGCTGTTACTCTTTGGGCCTCCCCAGAGCCTCCCAAAAATAACTTTGTTCAGCCAACAGGCAAGTGGAAAACACCTGTCCTGTCTTCTCCTCTTTCTGTCCTTCATCTTCTTTTATTTCCTTCTCTCTGTCCTTTATTTCTCTCTCTGCCTTGATGCAGGAAGAGCAGGAAAGAGCTGCTGCACCCCCTCTTCACATTGTGCTGTTCCCGGAGCCCCGTGCCCCTGCATCCCTCTCTTCCCTATCACCATTCCCATGGAGATGCCTCCCACAAGGCAATGGTAGGGAAGATGATTCCACCACTGGCACTCCCACCAGGCCAGAGCATCTCCAGTGGTGATTATTTGGGCAACTTTGAGTGAGAAGGGTCCCTGAACATTCCATCGCCTCAGCAAGGGCAGGAAGCAGTGCTGGGAGAGCAGGGATGAGGAGCTGGCGGTGCTGGGTGAAGCTGCAGGGCCATTGATGCTCCAGCCTGGCGTGCCGTGGGGTCACAGCTGCCATCGTGGGACGCTCTCCAGAGGAGGGAGGAGGAGCTGCCCTGTCCCACCCGCTGCTGCCAGGGCGATGCCACATCCTGAAATCCCCATCGCTCCCAACCCCAGACACCTGATGGCTAAAGCAGCTTCCCTCCGGTGCTCACTTGTTCCCAGAACACAGCAATCATAACCCAGATCCTGTTTCCTACGTCCCAGAGCCCCTCTCCAAATCCAGCAATTAGCCTCCAATTTGCTTTCCCCATTAATGGCAAATGGGGTCTCTCTGGGACGCTCTGATGAGACCCTGTTTTCTTCATCAGTTCAAAACCTTTCCCTCTTACTTATTTTTCATCCTTCCCCCAAATGTATTTCCCACCACAAAAAAATAACATTTTTCAGATCTT
>WBMY01005212.1:1571-19410 GCA_013397315.1 Donacobius atricapilla
GGGAGGATGCACGGACGGGTGTGAGCCTGGGGGAATATCAAGGGATATTGCGGGGTTATGAGGGAGGGGGTGCAGAGGGATTTTTGCGGGGGGTGCTGGAGCCTGCACCCCCCGTGTACTGATAAAAAACATCACCCAGCACCACGGGTGAGTGCTGAGCTGAGGCTGGGAGGGAGTCAGGCCTTCTTGGATTTAGGGAGAAGAAGTTAACATCTATCTGGGACTTTTCCTCACCATTTTGGTCTGAAAAGAAACCGAGTGCGGGGTTGATATGACCTACTGAGCTCAGTCAAATTCTCTAAAGTTCATTAACTAACATGTGGTGTCCTGTTATTAGATGTTTGTCTTAAGCCTAATGTTGGGTTGAGGTCATCACACACACATTAACTTTGGTCGTTTCAGCTGAGTTGGAGGGCAGATAAAATCGCAATGCTAAACTCCCGATTCCCTGAAATTTGGCCCAGCAACGTGTAAATAAAGCTCAGGGCGAGTTTGCATTATCCAGGCTAGCACAGCTCTCCCTGCTGTTACGTCTGCCTGGCTGAGCTTGCCACGAGAAGGAGGAAAAGTGCCAGGAGGAAAGTGGGGGGCCAGAGATGGTTACCTTCAATGGGGCTGGTGTGACCACCGGGCCAGCAGGCAGCAGTTTTCATGGCAGACTTTAAAAACACATCCCCTTACCCACGCAGCTCAGCGCGGCTGGAAAAGTCCCATGGTGCATGGGCTCGTCTGTTTACAAACAGAGTCCATTAAAACATGATTATGTACAGCACGGGCCCCTCCTCTGCAGGGCCCCCAAATCCATTGTTTATGCTGCACCTATATTAACAAACCACAAAACGAGCTCGTGGTGTTTTCAGAACGTGTTCCTTTCCGGGATGGGAATGTGGGAACTTTCCAGAAGTGAAATGGCACATAAGGCCAGTGAGAGAGGGACAGCTTTGGGCTGAATTCTAGCATTGGCTGGAATGAGAAAATTCCACTTTCTCGAAATGGTTTCCCCTCGGAGCTTCAGTTCAGAGAGCACTGGGCAGAGCACACCCGCTCCTGAAAAGACCCTGCAGTCGGTGGGGTTTGTTTCAAGGAGGAGCAGCCCTGGAGGAGGGAACCCTGGGGTTACAGCTCAAGGGCAGATGTGCTCACAGCACCACGGCCCTGCTCATTTCTCAGGCTGGCCTGCAGGGAACATGAGGCAAACGCCGTGAATTTATGGCAATTGTCCCCGGGGTGATGCCGCAGGCCTGCCCGGCTGGGAACTGCCCGTGCTGATCCCCCAGCACATCCTGCCAGGAGAGAGCAGAGGGAGGGCAGACAGAGCCCAGGGCAGGACAGGCAGACGTGCAGGGGAAAGAAAACTGCCTGCGCTGGGAGCCCTGACGTCAGTCTGCAGACACAGCACTGCAAAAACTGGGAGAGGAGAGCCTCGGACACTGCACTGGGCCATTTTGCAGAAATTACAGCCACTGTACCTGCATTGGATTAATTGATTATGAATTATCTTCTCCAGCTCTGGGGCTTTTGCTTTGTGAACAATGACTGTTTTGTCAGAGAAGAGTTCCGGGTGAAAATCTACACATGGCAGGAGATGTCAGCAAAGCACAAGTCTGACTTTGGCTGGCAAGGAAGGTGCTCCCAAAATGCACCTTCTTCCACCACAGTGAGCTCTCCGAGGGAGCAGCTGGCTCTTCATTTTGGGCCAACAGGCTCGTCCTTCTCTGCTGCTTGACAAGACCTTAGAGAGGTTCCACACTGCTATTGCTGCTGGAAACATTTTCTAAGGTACTTAATAAAGATTAAACACAAGGAAATCCCAAATATTTTCAAATTATATTCTCTCTTAATTGTATAACTTGCTGGACTATGGAAGCGAATAACATCTTGCCTGAATCAAAATAGCCTTTAAGACACGTTTAAAGAAACGAATCATCTCTGCGTCTTGTCCCCTTCTTTTTGTGAAAGTGAGAGCTGGGCTGCTGAATATTCCCATTGATTGAACAGACATTCTCACAGGGGCTGGTCAGACCGTGCAAAATGCTGGATGTCTGTGCCAGCCCTCGCAGATGCTCAGAGCCTCCTTCATCACTCTTTGAGCCTTAGTGCTGCCGCAGGTAAGGTTTAAAGGGTCCCACAGGGTTGGGGGGTATTTTTTGAATTCTGTGGTGTGCTGTGAACTTTCCACGTTAATGAGTGTGTAAATATCTCATATTCAGATTTCGTGCTGTTAATTTTAGAAGTCACAGAGTGCTGCTTGTTTCCTGGCATGTCTCACTAGGCAAGTGTTGGTGCACAGACCGTGGTGTAAAACAGAGCAGAGCACGCTGAGCTCAGTGGCTATTTGAAATTAGAATTCCTTATTCACCAGTATTTGTACCAGCAAAGCACAAGTGTTCAAATATCTGCAGAGAGCGCCTGTGAAGCAGCTGGAAGCCTGGCTGAATTTGCCGCTGAATTGGAGCGAACATTTGCGGGTTTCTGGCTAAGCCGTGGTGCGTGCGATGCTGCAGGGGGACGGGTCTGTGAGTTCCGGGGCTCTGCAACTCCCCGTGTGCAAAATGGGCCGAGCTTTTGTTAATTTAAAGGGGAACCACGGCCCGGTTTGAAACTCCCCCTGGAGCAAAGCCCCTGGAGGCGGCACGGAGAGCACCGGCAGCTCTGGGTGAGCGCACCCAGGAGCGCTCCGCAGCTTTTCCCTCTTCCCAAGCCGCGTGCATTTAACCCCTGCCTCCCCGGGCACGGCGGCGTGCCCAGGCTGCAGGAGGAGCCTGCTCGGGGCTCAGGTCAGGGGGGCCCTGCAGGTCCAGGTCTCGCCCCGAGCCCCCCGAGAGCTCCTGCTGCGGGGGGAAGGGAAGGGATTCGCAAGGGTTTTCAGCAAAGCTCCTTTCAGCCTTTCGTGTTTGCAGGGCGCAGACGGGCTGGGTGTGACCAGGACTCGGGAAGGAGCGCAGGGCTCCCAAGGGATGGAGCTCGCTCAGGTTTGGGAAGCCCGGCCAGGACTGGGCAGCGCGCTCCAGAGGCTGGCAGGGCCTCGGGCAGCTGCCCTGATACACAGAATTTCCCGTTAGTTTTGCTCCTCTTGCTGCACCAGGAAATACCTGGATGGCAAAACTTCGCAGGTTTCTGAGATGATCCCCTGCCTGTCTCCCCAGTGCTGCTGCCATCCTTGTTTCCTTTACGCAGGGATTTATAGAAGCGACTGACATCCTGACAGACCTTTCCACGGCCACACTGAGACGTGATCTGTGGGATGTGGGAAAAAAAAAACAGCAAGAAAAGGTATTTCTTTGTACCTATATTTTTTGTATCTGTATTTCTTTGTATCTAATTTTTTTGATTCTCTACAGTCCCTCAGAGTGTCTTCTCCTGGATGAGACGAACCCCAGAGGAGATGTTATCCCTGCAGGAATTTGGAAGAGTTATGTTTGGGTTGGACAAGAAAATACTGCCTTTATAACCAGGGAGCCCAGAAGTGGCGGCACCCAAAACTGGGTCAAGGACTGTGGTATACATTTGAGTTTTCTGCCCTATTAACATTAAAAACCCCGCGTGTTTTCTTAGGCTTGGATAGATGCACTCTACAAAAATCCTCTTCTTTCGCCTTACGTTTACAGATCTCACAATTTCCAGGTGTGTTTTTCCTGATGGTATTTTTGCTGTTGGTATTCATGGTCAGTGTTGTCCTTAGTGTCCACAAGTTCTCCCCAAGACACATTCTGTTCCTGCATTCAGTGCAGGTGAGAGCTCCAAGGCCAAGCACAATTTTCAGGGTCAGAGATTTTATAAATAGAGCTGCTGTACCTGGGAGATGCAACTTCTCCTCCCAGGAATGAGCTGTACTCTTCTGAATGAACTGACCAGAAGGATCCTGAATCCTTCTATGAGCTGGCTTTATAAAGAGACAAGAGGGTTGGAGATAATGGCTGCCCTAGAGAATGCAGGTTTCATCCTGCTCTTTTCTAATAATAACGGTTTTTCCCCGCACTGCCCAAGTTCTCGGGCTGGGCCTGGCACAAATTTGTTAATTGTCTGTGGATCCCTCTTGTTTCTGTTTCAGAGCAACCCTTAAGATCTGGCCTGTGAGGAAGAACCTCTTCGACAGTCAGAGGATGAATAGTGAGAGAACTCCGCAGATTTTACAGCCCCCTCTTTGCACTCCCCTCTCTTCAGGCCTGTACTTTCCATCACCTGTGGCTCGAGGATTTCCCCAGGCACAGCTGAGCACTGCATGAGGCTCTGGCAGGCAATTCTTGGGCTTGTTTGTCATTTCCAGCCAAGCTGTGCCTGTCAGGTGCCAGATTGTCTGGGAACGAGTTCTGTTGTCTGTGCATCGCACCAGGAGCTACTTCTCATTGTTTGCTTTGCTAATTATCACCTGCTCATTTTCCTCCCCGCACTTAGCCCAAGGGCTGCCGCAAGGATCACAGCCCCTTCTCTTTTTTCCCCCTGTGAATCGCTGTTTTATGCAGCTCTGCCGTCATTCCCTCGATGCTTTCCTGCCTGCAGGTGATCCCCACCGGGCTGTGCTGAGGTTCACTCCACTCTTTGGAATAAAACGTGACGGGTTTGATTTCTGATGAAGAGCATCGGTGAGCTCTCCGTGCACGGCAGGGGGCTGGAACGAGGTGATTTTGCGCGTCCCTCCCTCCCTCCCCAGGGCAGTCAGTGGTTCTGATTCCTCGCGGGTAGGTGCAGTGCTTTCAGAAGCAGCCCCTGCCACGCTCCCCCCTGCCCGGCGTTCCTCCGTATCTTGCATCAGGAGCTCTCGGAGTCCGGGATGCGCATCCACGGTACCCAAAGCCCCTGTGCCAGGGGTCCGGGGGGAACCCCAGTCCTCGGGCCAGCCCGTGTCCTCAGGCTGCCCTCGCAGGGTTTGCTCAGGGCACTCTGGGGCTCTCTGAGCACCCGAGAATTCCGCTCTGATTCCCAGGGAAGGGGCCTGAACGTTTCATTCCGTGAGGTCCTGGAAGCGGCAGCGGAGCTGTGCTGGGCAGAGGGGAAGGTGGAAGCCTCCATGGAGACTGTGGTTGTGACCCCGTTCTTCTATAAGGCTGGTTTTGATTTCTTTTATTCGCTGTACCCACCAAGAGTTGGCATTCACAGGTGTCAGGGCTCATTGCTGAAGTGTTTGTGGACTGCTTAAAAATTTGGGCTGAAGACAGAAGAACAGGAACTTTTCCCTATATTGCTAATGTTTCATTCTATCCCTGAAGATTCCCTGTGGACTCAGAGACGTTCTCTAAAGTCAAGTGGCACAAAACCCCCATGAAAACCAACCAAAAGGGAGAAAATATGGAAAAAAATGTTTCTTGCATAGGTAAACACAAAAAAATGTTCCCTCTAAATGTTTGAAAAATGTTTGGGGGTTGTTGTGATTTGATTTGAATTTTAATTTTAAAAAAAATTAATTATTTTGGTTTTTTACCTAGGTAACATGATGCACTAAAAGACTGCTGAGGAAGATGGGAAACTTTAGCCCCTCGGAGTTTTTTTCATGCTGAGTGCTTAATTCAGCGCTGTTTTGCGAAAAATAAACTCGGGGGGTCTGGCAGTAGCCTGTGCTCTCCACAGATCCATTCTGGCTGCACTCAGGGGACACGTTCAGGTTGGTTTTTCTCAGAAGATGTAACCGAGGCTCTGAGTTTGGGGAAGTTTTTCCTCTTTCATGAGGAGAGTTCTGGGCAGCAAGGCTGAGCCTGGACAGAGAGCGGCGACAGGAGCTGTGCTTGGGAGCTGGGCTGCTGCACTGAGGGCGTGTTGGAAAAATCGAAATTCTTCACGGCAATCCAGTTCCACTGCAGATACCCCACGTGCCTGGGAGAAGGCTCCAAGAGCACGGTGTTCCACGGAAGTTTTGGTGGTCTGGAGCACTGACAGCCTGCATTCATTCGCAAGTGTCTGGCCTTGTCTAGAAAAACAATCCTGCGGTGTCTAAGTTGGTAAGCTCGACTCAAATCGTGGGTGTGAGTGTTGTTGGGAGGTTAAAGGGAGCAGAAGGAACCAGTGAAGGTGGCAGTGCTCGATTTATTTTTATTTAATAGCCTCCAAAAGTTTCAAATCTGCTGCAAATAGAAATCAGGATGAAGTTCTGCAGTGCAGGGGCACCCCAAAGTGGAGCTGGATATTAGTGTATAAGAAAAGGAAGAAAGAGAGAGGGAGGGTGGAAAAAAAAAAGAAGAAAAAGTCTCCCCGAGAGTTTAAAGTGGGATTCTGGTTTGTGTTGGATCCTTGTCCTGTAAGCTTAGAGCACTCTGGTAACCTGAAGGATCAAAAGTGTCCTCAAGCCCTTAAATGGATGACTCGGAAATACTTGAAATGTGTTTCATTTTATGGTAAGTTTAATGTTTCTAATCTCGGTGCAATTTACAATTACAATAAATATCACGAAAAATTAATGTGGCCACTTCAAATACAAAGGAACGACAAAGTGTAATCTGAGAAAATTTTATCAACATGCAATTTCCTTAACAAAAACATCGATGTATCATTTCAGAATGCCAAGAAATATTTATCTTTTGGGACAGCAAAATCATTTGCAGAACGTTTTAACTGCTAAATAAATATTTTACTGGCAACTTCTGAGGCATCATAAATGCAGTCAATATAAACAAAGCAATGTGGAAACCAGCTCCAGCCTCAGTTCAGATGGAGCTGGGCTGTTCATGGCAGCACAGGACTCTGGGATGCATTTGGCTGAGCCCCTGTGCTTGGAAAGATCTGATTTCTTCCTGCTCTTATAAGCAAGTTTGCTTAGTTTATTTGGAAGTTCTGGCAGCGGGAGCCACAGCGAGCTCTTAGCAGTGGTGATGCAAGCAGTTAGCGTTTAACTGAAACTGGCTTTTAATAGTTAAATCTGATGTTTTTAATTGAATCCAGTGCCCAGACAAGCTACGGGATTTGCAGCCTTGGAGGGACGAATTTGTGTGCGTGGCTGCAGAACAGGAACAGCAAGGCCGGGGGGCTGCAGCTCCCTCAGGGGTCCTGGCCGGTGCTGCCCCCGGTTCTGCTGCCCCCGGTTCTGCTGCCCCTGTCACCTGCCCAGCCTCTCCCACCGCAGGGGCACTCGGAGGGGCTCCAGAAACCTGCCTGGAAAGTTCTCTGGACACAGAGCAGGGGCTCGATCCATAGGGCAGCTGAAGAAGTTATTTCTTACCTGGGCTCCGATCCATAGGGCAGCTGAAGAAGTTATTTCTTACCTGGGCTCCCGCGGTTATTCCCCAGGACAGCCCCAGACCTGCGAGTGAGCGATCCGCACCTTTCTGCGCGGCCCTGACTCGGCACTCGCCCCCTCCCAGCGGTGTTTGTACCTGGCTCAGGTGACAATTGCCAGCCCCCCGTTTGGATTTCTGTGCCGTCCAGCCCCGAGCAGCGCCCTGCTGTATGGAGCGCTCCTTGGGAGGGGTTGTCTGTCTGTAAATCCGCATTGCAGCGGGTTTGGTGGTCCCGCCGGGGCCTGTGTGTGCCGGGTCACACCTTTGCTGTGCTGGGAGAGACCCTTCCCAGCCGTGCCCTGGCCGAGGGAAACCTGGGCACTCCGGGACCCCCGAGCCCGAGCCTCGGGGGGCCTGGGGCTGGTGGGGCGGCAGCGGCTACCCCACAGCTGGTGGGATGGGCAGTGGGAGAATTCCCCTGGAAAGCAGCGCGGGATCTGCTGCCAGGCCAGCAGGAAGAGCTCCCGGCAGGGGCTGCAGGGGCTGCAGGGGCTGCAGGGGCTGCAGGGGCTGGGTGGATTTCTGGAATTGCTGCTGCTGCAGCCCCTCACCTGGAGCGGGGTTTGTGCTCCCCAGTTCCTCTGCCGGGCTGCAGGAGCAGCAGGAGCAGGGCTGGGTGGGCTCCCTGGCACTGCTGGTGCTGCAGCCCCTCACCAGGAGCGGGATTTGTGCTCCCCAGTCCCTCTGCCGGGGTGCAGGAGCTGCAGGGGCAGCAGGAGCAGAGCTGGGTGGGCTCCCTGGCACTGCTGGTGCTGCAGCCCCTCACCAGGAGCTGGATTTGTGCTCCCCAGTTCCTCTGCCGGGCTGCAGGAGCAGGAGATGCCGCACACCCGGTGATACCGCGGTAACCCCAGGAGACACCCGTTTGCCCTGCGGGTGTTAATTGTCCCAATTATGTCCCAATTAAGGCTCTGCCCTGGGCGCTGACGCGCCGGCAGGGCCAATTGGGAGCTGAGCGGCTGGATTTGCTCCCGGGCTCCACAAGCGGGATTTCCCCGTGTGGGATTTCCCGGGGGACCCTGCTGTGCTGCCGGGGATGGGTGTAAAGGGAAATCACGTTCCGGCACACTCGCCTGGCGGAGGGAGCAGCTCCCCTGGCATGACTGAAACCATCACCAGAGCGCTGCATCGTACCCGGGCAGATGAACACACACCAGGCATCTTTCAGATGGGACTGGAAAACGCATCCCCGTGTGCTCATACTTGTGTAAAAAACCGAGGCAAGAGAGTTTATTTAGCCCCAAATCCATTTAATGGTGTATATTGGTAGGGCTTCTTGGTAGTAACTGCAATTTAATCCTTGCTTTAAAGGATTTTTTTTTTTGATTAATTGAATGCACAGGAAGAAGCCAACAATACTGTTCCTCACAAAAGAAACAGCTATTTTTAGGCATTTGCTTAAATTTTGGGTTGCTTTGTTCCTGTTAAATGTCAGCCTTTGCCTTGGCAGAAATCCCATTTTAAGGCTCACTCCCACGTTGGGGGCAGCCAGCGGGGCTCGGGGTGTGCACAGGCTCCGGGGCTCGGAGGAAGGAGCCTTGGGAATGGTTTTTACAGAATCGGGGCTGTCAGTGGAGCTGAGTGAGCCCTCGGCCTTTACGGGATTTAGGATGACATTTAGAGCTGGATTGGCTTTACTCAAGAACAGCTGGGTAAGACTTAGGCTGAATGAAAAGTGCCATAATAGGAGATTCTGGTAATTGCACCATTGTCCCGGAGAGTTTGAGAGTTAATGTTCATTGTGCTGGGAAAGAGAGTTTCATTTTCTGTAAGAAATGGTCTTTGCATGTCTTAAGAGCTCGAGTTTCAGCTGTTCTTTTCATTCTGTACAATTTTCATTCAGCAGGACCCCAGACGAGGTACAGAAAATGGGATTTACATGTGCACACAGGTTGGTGGGTGTGCTCGTATCCCCACCTGGACATCTCACTGCAGCTTGGGGCTACCACACTCAGACCTCCACATATTTTTCTCTTGAAACAAATGATCTGCAAAGTTGGAGAGAATAATGGATATTGCACCATTTAAAAATGATGATCTGTTTCCTACCTAAATCTGGGAATTCCAATAGGGTGCATAAGTATTTGGATCTTCTGATTTTGGCAGGTAAATTGTTTTGGCCTTTGTCTTTCAAGCCTTCCATAATGCAAAGGTTGTTTCCTGCTCACTGAGGTCACTTTAGGAATGAAGTATGAAATTGTGATTAATCAATTATGCAAATCTTTCTGTAGTTGCATGGGGTGATAGGGGAAAACAATCCCTTCAACTGGCTTTTAAAATATGTCCATTGTGACTCTGGTGTTTTATTTCATTTTTGACTTTCAGCTCCCGGACACTTTCAAATAAAGCCACAGTTTATCTGTGCCAAGAGAGAGAATTCTTTTGCGTTCAAGTTCATGAGCTCTTCTCTTCTGAAATCTGCCCAATAAAGGCAGGAGTACATAATTGTGGGAATGCTGGGAGGGTTCTCTGATTAACAGGTATAAAATGCTCTGTGATCCAGGGGTAGGAAGCACTTTAAATGTTGACAGTGGGTTTCAAAGCTGTGCTTGGCACTGGTGCTGGAGGTGGTGTCAAAAGAGAGGGGTGCTTCCCTGGCTGCTCCCGAAATTCTCGTTGTAAACAGCCCAGAGGTTACTCTTAAACACACCAGGGAAATCTGACATAGTTCCTCCCTCAGTACTTTGCAGAATAGAGTAGGATTGGTTCGTGGTAATTTGGCTGCACAAATAATCTGCTTTTATTACAGAAATTATGTTACCTGCACCTGTATCCTGTTGCTAAAGAGCTCTGAAGCAGGAGGGAACCAGCTCGCGGGTCAGTTTGTGAAGTAATAATTTAAATTCTTTTCTCTCTTGACAGGTGGTTAATGCATAGCATTTTCTGGGTGGTAGATCCCAACCCTTTCACTTTAAACGCTGTATTTATCAGCTCTTTATTAAATACACAAAACAAGACCACACTGGCCAAAATCTGTCACAGCACATTTTGCTGTCACAGCGCATTTTGCTGTATGCTGAGGAGTGAGAGTCCAAGCCACAAAGTCGGCTTGTTTCAGCCTCAATGGCTTTTTGAAAAGCTTGCAGCTTAAAATAATACATTATTAAGGTATTCAGACTTGTCAAAATTAATAATTAATATCGCTTTATGCTCCCCACACATGCACAGAGCCTTTCCTTCCCTTCCCTTCCCTCGTTTGCATTCCAGCCAGGCAGCTCGGAGCCGGGCAGGAGCGGGCCTGGGAGGCAGCTCATCGCTGCCGCCTCCTGCACCAGGCAAATGGTCCGTGGGGCTATTAAAAACAATATTCAAAATGCAAACTGTGAGAGGGAGAGTTTTATAAACTCAAACACTGTCATTGTTCACTGCGTGTGGTGTTTGTGACCGTCCCCCTTTGCTCTGCACCGGTGCAGCCTGGAGTGCTGGGGCAGTTTTGGACACCACAAAGCAAGAAGCCTTTAGAGAGCGCCCAAGGGAGGGGCACAGGATGGGGAGGGCCAACTGTGGGGCTCGAGAAAGTGGAAAGAACTTGTATTGATTATTGACTGCATTCTGGTTGTTTTTGTGTGGGATAAAGCAGTCAGTGGCCATGTTGCTTCTTGAATTCATAATGTCTCTTGGAATGGAGCCCCTCCTGTATTTCTGTTCCTTAGGCTTTTTTGAGGTTTTGGTACCTTTCTGGTCCCTGGGTTTGTTTCCTTACCCGGAATTAGCTCCAGTGTTGTCTCTAACACGCAGCTTTTACACTAGAGGTGCACGAGTTAGGATTGCTGTTTTGTTGGGCTCAGTGATGGTGATTTATAGAATGCCCAGGCTGGGATTGCTGGGGCGTCCTGTGCAGGGACAGGGGCTGGGCTTGAGGGTCCGTGGGGGTCCCTTCCAGCGCAGGATACTCCCTTGTTCTCTGATTCTATGATGTGTTTTTACAATCAGCTGAATTATACTCCAATGAGTTTCCTGGAAACCCAGGGTGCTCAGAACCGCTGTCTCAATGCTGGGTTTTTTTAACCTTTAATCCTTACTCTATGCAAATCCTCCTTGTTAGTTTACCTGGGGATTAAGGGATTTACATTACGGGTACACTTAAATTTACTTTCCAATGCCTAACTTGCCACGGGAACTTTGCATTCAACTACAACTCCTGGAAAGTTCCTGCACTTCTGCATCTGTGGAACCACAGCAAGTGTGGCCTCTTTACTGCCACCTCCCTTTAGATAACCTGTCACGTGTAATGTGTAATTTCCTAATAAATTACTTCCTCTTAAGAGAATCACTAGTCAGAATTTAAGGGGAAAAGGGGCACAAATGTGGTTTTTTAACTCATACAAGTCCCAATTTCTTCATCCTACCTGTGAATCCTGGGCAGGGATACCTGAATTGAAATTGGTAATTTAGGCTACAGTTGATGTCCAACAATAGGGAATCAAATGGATCCCAAATAACGAATCCATGCTTTACTGGGAGCTGCTGAGGAGCCCCTGTTTCCCCCTCTGCTGCAGGGGTGTCAGATTTGGGAGCAGAGGGCCCAGGCCCAGGACTGCTCCCCGCTGTCAGTGCTCAGCTCCTGCCCTGTGCCCCACAGCCCGCGGTAAACGCGTGTCCCGTAGGGCCTCGAAAGCCCCTGTGCACCAGAAAGGGAAAGGTTAACCGTGGGCTGAGGAGGGCTGCATGGGGAAGCCAAGAAAACTATTCCCAGTCCAGAAAACTGTCCAGCAGCTTGTACCACAGAAACACATTTGCTTTTTCTCTCACCTTATAATTGATGCTGGTATTAAGGTGACTGCATTGCAAACCCTGTCCAGATAATTCGGGCAGGGATCATGCTAACTCTAACAAACAGTGCTTGGGGCCCAGAGTGATGCCAAACATCTATAAAGAGATTTTTTTGGCTGAGTTCCTGCAATTTGGAGAGTATAGAACACAAGCATTTGGGTTGCAATCTAAGAAGCATGAATTTAACATAGAGATTGTATTTCCTAAATGTTGGAATACTCCTGCTGGAAAATGCAGCCTTCAGTCAGCCTGCTTTAGGATTTTAAGTTTAGACAACGCAAGCTTTGAAAATCTATAGACATGTGTCAGAAAATACAGAAATTGTGGTTGTGGCTGAGCACAAAGCAGAGCGCTGGGCAGTTTAGCCGGTGTAAATTTATGGCTGGAACAATTTACATTGAGAACAAACAGTTTAATGGATAGCTGGGAGGATTAAAGGATGCTCAATCCGTCAGGTGAAACGTGCCGTTCTGGCTGGTGAATGGTGCCCTTATCCCACCGGGAAATGAACATTCCTTTGGGCGTGTGTTTGCTGTGTCTGCGGCCCTAATTCTGTCACTGCCACCCTGGCCCTGCTGAGCTCGGGGCAAAGCTTCCCCGGACTCCGGTGAGGCGGAGATTTCGGATATCTCCTGCTGGCTGGAAGCCTGGGGAGCTCAGCTGCCTGCAGGCACTTCCCTCGGGAATCAGCAGGAGAGCCGGGGCGCACAGAGGGCTCTGGGGCGCTGCAGTGCTGCTCTCTGCTCTCTCCATCCATCCATCCCCTGGCGCTGGGGGCTGCTGGCAGTGCCAGCCCTTCCTCCCGAGCTCTCCATCCATCCCCTGGCGCTGGGGGCTGCTGGCAGTGCCAGCCCTTCCTCCCGAGCTCTCCATCCATCCCCTGGCGCTGGGGGCTGCTGGCAGTGCCAGCCCTTCCTCCCGAGCTCTCCATCCATCCCCTGGCGCTGGGGGCTGCCAGCAGGAGCAGAGGGGCTGCTGGCAGTGCCACCATCACTGTCACCAGTGTCACCATCAGTGAGCGCTGGCACACGCTGCTCCTGGGACACTTGCACCCCCAGAGAAGGGAAAGCAAGGCTGGTTTGGAGAGAAGACATGAAGAGCCATTTTCCGTGGATTGTAGCTAGTGAGGTGGCCCTAAATTTCCTCCCCCGTAGTTCCAATTTATCCAGTTCAGAAATAGAAAGGTGGATTGGTTTTATTTTTTAATGTTTGTCAGTTTTCCTAACCATCAGTCTGTTGATTCTTATTCTTTCATTAGATGGTGCAATGCAAGAACCTTTTTCTTTTTTCCTAGATAAGAAAAAAATCATGGACTGATTTTTTTTTGATTTTGTACAGTTTGAAGAAAATACACTTCTAATATTTAATTTTAATTTTTTTAACATTTTAATATAAAATGAAAGTTTGACTCTCTGCTCTGAAGAGTGTGCTTTTCATAAACACACCCCATTGGTCTGTGTCTCCTATAGGAAGGCACAGCAAACTCGGCAAGGTGCAGGATTATCCCTGTGCTAAATGTTTGAAAATGAGACAATAAACCCAGCTTGAGAGGGGAAAGGGGCCACATTACAGCGTCTACGGGCAAAGGAGGGAAGCATTAACTTAGATTCAAAAACTGCCCGAGTTAATTGGTGAAGAGATAATATTTTAAATGGCCTTTCACATGAAATGTGGAAAGTGGATAATAATGTGCAAAGAGAGAAAAGGGAAGCAAAACCTTTGCTTTTGAGAAGTGGAGGAGTAGGGAGAGACAGGGTGAGTGGGGCAGGCTGGGGCTGCTTCATGAGAAGTTGGAGCAACAAGGAGAGATGTCTGAAGCTGGAAATTTTCTAATGGAAAGTCCAGCAGTCACTGCTAAAGTAAATTATGGACATGAGAGCAGCGCGTGAGATGTGTCATGGAAGTGGCATGCTCAAGTACACAGGGTGGCCTTCTGAATATTTTTTATTTTCCTTTTTTAGAGATTTATATATTACACTGCAGTTGATTTTGCTTCAATATTTTAAAACTTAGACAAGGGTCATTCTGTAGTAGTAATTTTATCTTCCATAGGTGTCATGCTGTTGACCAGCTTCAATATCGAGTGGAGCACTGGGGGCAAAAGCTGGTTTTGAACATACAGGTGCAGAAATGTACAGAAAGATCCATTTATTACAAGAGGCTGTTTATGCACTACGACAAATCCAAGGTAGGTTTTACAGGGCCGGGCTGGAGCAGGGGCTGCTCAGGGATGTCAGCCCCATCCTGTTCCTGCTGCATCTCCTCCCTGCTCCTCACCATGAGCTCCAGGGCTGGAGCAGGGGCTGCTCAGGGATGTCAGCCCCATCCTGTTCCTGCTGCATCTCCTCCCTGCTCCTCACCATGAGCTCCAGGGCTGGAGCAGGGGCTGCTCCCAGCACAAGCTGTAATCACTCCACACAGTCACTCCTTTGGAGCCTGCACATTTTTATTTCCATGGGAGATGCAATTTAATCATGCAGGGCAGTTTTTTAGCGCCGGTGCAGCATACCTTCAGAGGAGGAAGTTGACCCCAATTTTGCACGCGGGTGTTTATGAAGTCAAAGGTGGACTCTTAACCAGACTTAGAAGCTGGGCCAGAGCATAATGCCCAATCTGGCACACACAGGAGAAATTATCCACGATTAAAGACTTTCTGATTAATATGGCTTATGTGCCAAAACTGCACATGCAGCGTATGATCTCAATTAGAGTGAAACCTAATTCTTCAAGGCTAAGCTCCAGATTCATTCTGTAATTTCTTCTTTGTTTAACTTGGACATTTTCTGACAACAGGATCTAAAAGAAATGTGGGGGGAGGGCTCAGGACCCCCCTACCGTTATAAATTGCAGTTCTGCAGAAAATCTCTCTCATGGTGCTGGTCTGAATACCTCGACTATTTAATTTTTAGAAGGGTTGTTGTGCATTCCTCTAAGGCACTGCCATTTAGTGCTGCTAATGGAGCTGTAACAGTTTTTGGGAAAGAATGAATACTCGTGTGCAGGTTTTCTGCTGAAAAAGTAACTCCTGCCAAAGAAAACTGCTTGAAGGTGGAAAGGAATAAGTATATAATCACGCCACTGTCATTACCTCTGATATTAAGAAAGTAGGAAATGTCAAAGGCCTGTAAGAAAAATAAGTTCAGGTTTAATGAGTCTGCTGGAGAGGAATTATCAACATTAATCATTTAGCTGGTGGACTAATATAGCTGGCATCAATAGAATAACTTTTTCCATCCGGCTTTAATACACAGCAGTTGCTCTAGCTTGTTTCTGAGAGTTTTTCTTTTTAACTGCTAATCCCAAAACATCCTGGAAACACAGCCTCCACTCCACCAATCTCTCTGCATTTCGAGCACGCTTCCAAGCCAGTGTGGGTGCTGCTCGGGGGGGATTCAGGGCTCCCCGTGTGAGGGAATGGGGGTCCCAGGCATGGGGGATGGCTGTGGGGGCATCTGGGGGCTCCCAGTGCTGCAGGCACAGCCCTGTTTGCTGCAAGTCCCTGCTCCTGCAGGGAGAAGCAGGGCCACGCTCAGAGCTGCTGCTCTAGGCCACGGTGAAGTGGTCTTGGGCCTTTTTCCCCAAATGAATCGCTAAACCTTGGTCTAGGAATCTTGAGAAAAGGGTCCCTTTCCAAGGAAAAGGCACAGGGACAGCCTTGGGAAGGCTGACCTGGAACAGAGCTGGAGAATAAAGTAGGGATTTATTGAAAGGCCTTTAGGATACACCTTGGGCAGGACAGGAGCCTGGCCAGGGCAGGTCCCAAGGTGGACCCAAAATGGTCACAAAAAGGACACAAAATGGTCACAAAATGGACCCAAAATGGTCACAAAATGGACAAACGCTCACTAGGTCTCACACTTTTATAAATGTTGTCCATTTGCACATTGGGGTTTAATTGTCCAATTCCAGCTCCAGGCTGTGAGGCCCCATCCTTCTTGTTCCTCCCTCCAGCCCAGCCTTGTTTGTGCTTTTGGGCTGAAAGTTGTCCGTGGTGTGCAGCAGGAGCAGGATTTGTTTTGTGTCCCTGCTGTGTGCAGAGCTGAGTGAGGCTGAGTGTGAGCTCAGAGCTGCACCCCTGGCAGCACAGAGCCTGAAACACATCAAAGCTCAAACTTAAAGCATCAATATAATGTCAAATGCCAGCCCAGATTTTGCTTTTCTGGGTCTCCTCAATAAGTTTGGCTCACTCATCCCCTCAAACCAAGCTCTGGGGCTGGGGTGGAGTCAGGAGCGTGGCTCTCCTGGGGTGGGAAGCTTGGCCCTGGAGGGAAGCTTTGCAAATTTTACAGTGCATAAAGCAACAGATTTAGAACTGCTTTGTATGGATATGCCATTTTAAAAAATACATATATTTTTTATGGATTCCTCTGTGTTAGAACAGGAGAAAGTGGTGCTTATAAACCATAGCAAGGCAAATTCTGAAGAGGTGGTAGCTCCAAAGTCTGGAAGAGGTTGTAGCTGCAGTTTGGGGGGGCTGTATCCTTTTTTAAAGAGGTATTAGTTGATTTATAAAGAAGTCATGCATGTTACAACATTTTATAGCTTCCATATCCCTGTTTTCCATTTAAATAAGAAAAAAGCAGAATGCTGTGCCTGCAGACATGTGGGCAATCCTTCAAAAAGCAAACTCAGAAAATATCCTAAGCCCATATATTTTTTGAGGTGCGATGGAGCCACTGCAGCCGGGTGTAATCTACATCCAATTTTCATTTTGTTGATGTATTTTTACATTTAATGTGATGCAATTGCAGGTAGGTGCCACCCTGAAGTCCCTTCTGAGGGCAGACAAAGCAGCCTTTTGCCACTGCACAGCCAGGGTGGCTCCAGGGTGGCGTTCCCTTGTTTTGCCAGGAGAGAGGAGAAGGAAAAATTGTAAAAATTGTAAGAATTGTAAAAATTGTGAGANTTCTGCCTGGCTGCGGCAGATATTTTCTGTGAAATGGAATCCATATGCTGGGGTGACCCTTAATGAAGCCCCTTCTCTAATTGCTGCATTAGGCTCGCTATTTCCTCGTCATTGTTTACGCTTCTAAATCTATAATATATTCCAAATTAAGTACGTTTGAATGACAGCATTCTGATCTAATTATAGACTTTATCATTGATTAGGCCAGACAATCCAAACTTAAGCTCTGCTGGATTGGCTTCATGAATAAAATGAAGGCAATGATGGGGTTCTTATTCTAATAAAGTAAAGCTACGGAAAAATATTCCATTTAGTAAATTAGAGCTTCTGACTCTGTAATTTTGCAAAATAGTAGCAGTGTTCACTAGACCATGTCCAGGTAATAGTTTTCTTGCTAGCTATTTATTTTCTTAAAATACCTGATTTATTATGTAGTTTAGTTTTTAACATCCTTTTGTTCTTTGCTTCCAGTTGTTCAGCATGCTCAAGATAAAAATGAATACAGCTGGCATGACTGTGTTTTTATAGCAGTTTCGATGATATTTGTTTAGAAATGTGCTCAGTTTCAGAGAGTTAACACAGTCAGGAAAGGAGCGATGGGCAGATGAAGCTGGGGGAGTGTGAGCAAAGCAAACTCCTGAGAGCCTGCAGTGCTCCCAGCTCTGCAGGGTGGTGATGGCAGGATTGGAGCAAGGGAGGTTTGGAGAGAGAGGAGCAAAGGTGATGCAGGCAAAGAGGTGATTGTGTGAGGCACAGACCTGGAAAACGGAGAGAAAACAGAAGGGCCAGGTAAGGGGTGGAAATGCTGGACAAGCCTCNATTGCCCATCTTGCTCGTGCTCACGGGGCAGGCAGGCAACAGATGGAGCTCAGTGCTGCTCCTCATGGCCAGGAGGAGCTGGGAGCCACTTCTGCTCTGGTGCTACACCCTGACGTGGCCTTCCCTTCCCTTCCCT
>WBMY01005212.1:19445-33300 GCA_013397315.1 Donacobius atricapilla
TAATGAAGCCCCTTCTCTAATTGCTGCATTAGGCTCGCTATTTCCTCGTCATTGTTTACGCTTCTAAATCTATAATATATTCCAAATTAAGTACGTTTGAATGACAGCATTCTGATCTAATTATAGACTTTATCATTGATTAGGCCAGACAATCCAAACTTAAGCTCTGCTGGATTGGCTTCATGAATAAAATGAAGGCAATGATGGGGTTCTTATTCTAATAAAGTAAAGCTACGGAAAAATATTCCATTTAGTAAATTAGAGCTTCTGACTCTGTAATTTTGCAAAATAGTAGCAGTGTTCACTAGACCATGTCCAGGTAATAGTTTTCTTGCTAGCTATTTATTTTCTTAAAATACCTGATTTATTATGTAGTTTAGTTTTTAACATCCTTTTGTTCTTTGCTTCCAGTTGTTCAGCATGCTCAAGATAAAAATGAATACAGCTGGCATGACTGTGTTTTTATAGCAGTTTCGATGATATTTGTTTAGAAATGTGCTCAGTTTCAGAGAGTTAACACAGTCAGGAAAGGAGCGATGGGCAGATGAAGCTGGGGGAGTGTGAGCAAAGCAAACTCCTGAGAGCCTGCAGTGCTCCCAGCTCTGCGGGGCTGGTGATGGCAGGATTGGAGCAAGGGAGGTTTGGAGAGAGAGGAGCAAAGGTGATGCAGGCAAAGAGGTGATTGTGTGAGGCACAGACCTGGAAAACGGAGAGAAAACAGAAGGGCCAGGTAAGGGGTGGAAATGCTGGACAAGCCTCTGTGATAAGCTCAACCAGGAGAAATTGCCAAGGCAAACCAGAGCAACTCTGATGACATAATTGCTTCCATAAAGAGTTTATGGTGCCGCAGCAAAATCATTAATTAATGTGTCTGTGGCACAGTAATGCCTTGTGTGACTCAGGGGCTGCGCTGGGCAGCTCGAGAGGACAAAAATCCTCCTGTTACCCTCCCGGCCTCCTCACAGAGGGACTTCCCAGAGAGTTTGAAGCTCCCCTTTGTCCAAGGGAAGAGGACAGAAGGTGGGAGTAGCTCTCTCCACAGAGATCAGAAACCTGGGGAAGACTTTCTCAGTCTTTGTGCTGGTGCCGATGGGGGTAATTGGTTGGAGATCGTTCCAGAGCAGCTGCAGGTTCTTCAGAAGCCCAGGGCAGGACGTGGCATTTTATAAGCCTGATGTTGCCATACTCTCACTTACTGTAGAGCTCTGCACAGCAATTACAGCACAGTTTAATTTACAAATCATTACTGCGTTTAGCCATTACCAGTACAAAGTAGTTACTTTCTCCGTGCAATTGAAGCCTAATTTTCATGCCATCTGAAACTCCCAGGCATCAGGTAACACTTTATTTTATAAGGAAAAAATAACCATTTATTTAAATTGTAAAATCTGTGTATTTACCGAGTGGCTGGTTTTGCTCTTCAGGTTTCTCAGCAATTACACTGGAAGCTGTTTCTGAGAATCTGGGCTCTTATTTCTGTAAAAATAAGTTATCAGCAATTGCTTCCTACGCTCGCATAATTGCTTGAAGGATTGTACTCCAGGAGGCGAGGGCAATGACGGCTGCCCAGTAATTCTGATAGTTTGTTAATCCACGGAGAGCAGGGGGCTGTAAAAGCTGCGGCGCTCAGAAGCTGAGGGGACCGCCTGGAACGCGCTGCTGCTGCTGGCGCCCCGTCAGACAAGGGGCGCTCGGAGTTAACCTGCGCCTTGGCTCCGAAGGAGAAGCCGGCGGCCCCAGGCATGGACAGGGGTCATCTGGAGCGGTTTTCGCCCGGGCCGGGTCTCTGTCCCCTGCCAGGCCAGGGCAGCGCTGTCCTGTTGGTGCCAGCCCCGCCGAGGGTGGGCTCCGGGCTCCCCTTCCAGCCAGGGCAGGGCCTGTGCCCACTTTGCCCCTTTCACTGCGGGCACCCTCCCGCAGACCCGCAGGGCTCCCGCTGCAGGTATGGCACCTCCTTTTCTCTCCTCCCTTGCGTTCCCTGGGGGAAAGCAGCAGGAGCTCGGCAGAGCTGAGCTGTAAGACCTGTCCCAAACGCACCCGCTCCGAGCAGAGCAGCCCTGCGAGCTGCGAGGGATGGGCAGGACACAGCGGCAGTGGCAGCAATTCTTGCCTGTGGCCTGCGGATTTCGAACAGTGTCGCCAAATGATTTTTTTTGTTCTCTTAAAAATGACTTCCTATTTTATGTAAGGCCTATTATGTGTAATACTCTCTGCACGCTTCACGTCACAAACATTTTATTGCATAAAGGACTTGAATTCTTCATGGCACAGCCTGCTCTGGAGGTTGTTAATTAAATTATTAAAACACCAGTCAAAGCTCCCTTTTATTGAAACCTGGACTATTGAGATAGGGGTGAGCTTCCCGAAGAGGAAGGTTTCAGGATACCCAGTATTTTTTTCTGGTAGGAGTAGTTTCAGTCTTTGGAGGGGAGCACAGTTTTCCTGCAGCAAGGGCTCTGAACACCTTTATTTCTTCGTGAAATTTCTACCTTCGTGATTTTTTTTGTTCCTAGAATGTACTCTGAGTGCGGTCTGTGTGCAGCCTTGGGCTTCAGAGACTAACAAAATTTAAATCAGTTTTATACAAATAGTTTTGGTCAGAGAAGCTCAGTCTTGCTGAATAAAGTCCACAGATTGTAAACGGTGTTTAATTACAGTATGTCATTAATTAGCCCGAATATTCCTGTCAAAAATACTCCCTTTCTAAGTACCTTACACTCTGGTTTTTGTAGTTAGCAGAAAGACTTAACTGACTGGAGCTGGTTCTGGCTTTTCATTGCTCATTCCCTGGACTTCTTGCATGTTCTTCTGGCAGTGACTTCCACTCTCTGAACTTTTTCTATCCTTTCTTCATTTCCACAGCTACTAACTTTTAAATATCTCTTCAAAGTTGCTTTCAACCTTTATCTTTTATTTTCCCATGATATCATGTTCTTAATTCTTATTTTGTTCATCTTATCACTCTTCTCATGCATTTTATCTCACATCTGTGATTCTTCTCTTTTCTGATTCCCCCTGATTTAATGCAGTAGCAAAGACTGATGGGGAAGAGATACAGGTTTGGAGGGCTCATGTCTGATAAAAGATGTGCTGAGAGCAATTAAATATCCATGGGTTTGGACTTTGTAAAGCAATAACAAGTACAGCAAGAAATGTGTCTGGTCCTCAAAATACCAATTTGTTAAATCTAGGATCCACAAATTGCTTTTATTCAATCATCTCCAGTGATCCCTATTTTCAATTAACTGGTTTTGGTGAATATGAAGTGGGATAGGAGAGACCTAATTAACAGTTCTAGGAGCCTGCTGGCTGTCTCTGGACCTCTCTGCCTTCTCTGATTTAACCCTTCCGGTCCTGCTGGATCTCCTCCACGGGCAGGACTCTTAGAGAGCTGCAGGCCCAGGAGAAAGAGCAGAGGTGAGCAGCACTCCAAGGAAACACCTTGTCAGAGTATTTCCTAATCCCACACGCGATGGTTTCAGTGCTAGCTTTTTTATGGGATTTGACTAGGAGAAGATGAAAAGCACAGCAGGCCTAAACTTGAAAGTTACACATATAGTTTATTTTCACACACTAAAGAATGAAAAAGAAAAAGAAAAAATGAAAATCGATACCTCAAAACTCTTCTCTTTTTTTCCCCACAAACTGTTCACTTTCCCACAACCAACACAGAGAGACAAAACTATGATTTTCAGTCCGTTTCACCAGCAGGGACAGAATATGTGTAGGCTGCCTGTTTAAAAAGAGAAAAAGAAAACAAATTGCTACTATTTTTTGTCTTAATTGTGCCTGTTGTGAACCCCTGACTTTTGGGGAAATCATCCACCTTTTGCAACAATTGGCTGAACCCCCAGGCACGTACCACGGACCAGGTTGTTCCACAGAGCACGGAAATCAGAGATGCTGGTGCAAATCAGAGATAATCCCCTGGCGGAGAGGTGAAAAAAAGGGACCTGAAACCCCACAACAGCCAGGGGACATCCTGCCGAGGGCCCCGGGAGCGCAGCCCAGCTTCAGGAGCTGCCTTGTCTTTAGGAACACGGAACCGGTGTCAGCCACGTCCGGGTCACACTGAAATGGTGCCTGAGAAGTTGATGTGTGCGCAGCAGCAGCCAGCAGGGAAAAACAGCCGGGAAAAAGGTGTGGCCGCCTCTGTGCTCAGAAATTCTTCAGCTTTTTTAAACGGTGTTGAACTAAACTGTGATACTTCCACCCACTTGAGAGAAAAGGCTCGGAGGGGCTGCAAAGGGCTGAGCGGGCACCTGCCCCAAAAGGGTGGCAGTGCTTCAGACCCGGCTTCAATTTATCCACGCCTTTCCCTCCTGCGGCTGTTCATGAACACAGCCTTTCGGGAAGCTGCAGCTAACACACTTTAAATGCTGTGAAAGTACAGTATTTTAAAAGATGTCCTGAAGCCCACCGAACACTGGGCTTTGTGTTTGGAGAGGAGCGTGGAAAAGGACGAGCAGAGGTGTCACAGGAGCAGCCCAGCCTGGATTTCGTAACTGCATGCGAATGATCCAGAACGTGACATCAGTAACGTCACAGGTGCAGGCTGGGAGTGTTCCAGACCTGTTCTCAAATCGCAGATATTGCAGAGTTAAGATATTTTTAATGGCTGTCTGTGGAAGCTGTGGGGAAAAGAACATAAGAAGAGACACCTTCTGGAGACGGTGGGACATTTTTTGACACATAGAGACTATAATTAGAGATCTTTAAGATTTTCCTTAAAATGTAAAACACCAATTTCTGTAAGAGTTAAGTGACAAATACACAACAAGTGACGGGGTATTTGCAGTTTTTAAGGCACAGCTTTGGCCTCTGGAAACTTCAAGCTTCATGTACAATATTTGTACTTTTCTGGTCTTCCACACCGCAGACATGCTCTGACTTTCTTGTAATTTCCCTTACAGTCACACATGACATGAGAATCGTGACCAGTTTGCTGCGCAGTGAAAGTGAAGGGCTTGATTTTGTTTTTTCTGAGCTTGAATGTTATGTCTATTTTTTCTTTCATTTCCTCAGCAAATATAATTTCAGCTTTTAGGGCGGATTTTGGTTTGGTTTTGATTGACTGGTCTGGGAGGCCACTGCCACGGCACCTGTATTTACACACTGTCCACACTCGTATCTCTGAGCCCCTGAGCTGGCCCAGCCAGATTTATATGTCTGAAGGACTCTGAATTTCCTGGTTCTTGGGCTGTGCAGGGAAAGAGGGGCAGCGGTGAATAAATGCAGGCTCTGGAGAAGCAGACGCGCAGGGCACAGCAGCAGCGCTCTCCAGCAGAGGATGCTCTTCAGGAGAGGATCCAGTTCCACACCCTCGGGCTCTTGGGCCGCCCCCGCCTGCCACAGCTCGTCGTGGCAAACCCTTAGTAAGCTAGTAGTAAACCTTTAGTGAGCTGTGAGCAGGCAGGCAGGCAGCAAAGGCTGCAGATCTTGGTTGGATGCTCCCGGCGTGGGGCAGGGACCAGGATTATTCCTGGGACTGTGGGTCCCGCAGGACTCCAGTGCTCAGAGTGGGGCCGGAGCCCAGCAGCCTCAGGGGGGCTGGGGCTGGTGGTTCTGGCTGGGGCAAAGCGCAGAGCAGATTTTCAGTGCAGATGATGTCAGTTTTAGCCCAGCCCTCCCTCCCTGGACGCTGGAGCTCTGTGGTTGGATCCTAGGATGCCTCGCCGTTGTTTAGCCCTGGTGATTTCACCCAAGGAGCAGATCCTTTTTTTTCCCAGATAAATAACATTTCTATTTACATTTACAGTATCCAAAGTGCTGAATCCAAGACTGTGAATATTTTTTCTCTTGTCACTTCAGGATTTTCAGCACCAACAGCTCTTCCCCTGTGCCCATGCCTGCAGACCTACAGGTCAGAGCCACTGGAATCCAGCTGCAGGTTGTGTCTGGGACCAGGGCTGGCTGTGTATGGAAAGGAAACTCAGGGAGGGAGTACCAGCGGCCAGTGCCTTCCCGGCAGCCTGCAGCTTCATGCTCGTGCATATACGAGAGCTGACAAACCCCAAATCCTGTTTTGGTGTGCGCAGAAAATATTCGCTGCAAGAGGAAATGAAAATTATTTAGATTAAAGTCAAAACAACAATTTAACATCCCTTTGTGTACACAAACACTCTTCTGAAAGTCACAAATCATAGATGCTAGATGTTGGGAGTCATTTTAAATGCTACTTACCTAAAGCCAGGAGATGAGAAACATGTGGCAGACCTTTTTTTGCAAAAGTTCAGGGCGGGGGGGGAGCAAGAGGATGTTTGCATCTGCAGGAGGAGGGCCTAAAAATACTCTGAAAGCCGACAGTTCACTTAAATCATTAATCCTGCACTGAAGACATTTCCACATTTTAATGGACTGCAATTAAACCCAATATTTCTTAATACGAGTGTCAGGTGTTTTCAGCAGTGATGCAAATGACTGCTCAGTGCCATAATTCTGCGGGGGAAGGCATTTAGAGCGGGCTCATTTGAACAGCCAACTATAAACAAGAGCACATAATTCCATCTGCTTTTTGGCAATTTGTTGTTCCTTTTAGGTTCTCTTTCCCCGTTTGTCTTGTGGACACAGTTTGCAGGAAACGTCAGCCGGCGTGATTGATAGCATGAGATTGGACGTACTGACTTCATGCTTTCATAAAGCAAGACAGCTGTTGGGAGAAACTTTCCTTCAGGAGCTGGAAAGGTTTAAATTTTCCATCTCTTTGACTATTTGGCCTGATGAGGGATTGGGTTTTACCAGACAAGTAAATAAAAAGATGGCTAAGATGTACCAGGAGGTCATTCAAATGATCTTTAAATAGCAATTACTGGAGGAGGGCGGAGGGAAAGCCCTCAACCTTCTGAGTCTGCTTAAGAGAGCCCTAAAAAAGTCTGCTGGTGTTCTCTGGATTTCTTTAACCCCTCTGTAAAACAGACAATTTCCAGTAACGTGGTTTTACCCTGGGAGTTTGTTGCAGGCGATGGAGGGGATGGAACTCCCTGGTCATCACCTGACTTTCTGTGGCTGGGAAATGTTCACTCTCTTCAGAGTCCCAATACACCAGTCTGCAGTTCAATTTCTTGCTCAAAGTAGATATTCTGGTCCAATATTAATTAATTTGGGGGTTGGATAAATTCTTTGCATCCATCAAATACACTTTCTTTCCAAGGCAGAAAAGGGAAAGAAAGTGTGGTGCTCATTTTTACAGTTATATCTCCCTCTGAAGCTTATTATTTTATTTAGAAGAACATGTCAGATGTTGTGAGCATAATTTTGAAGATCAGTATGGGATGCTATTTTTTTTTCCCTTTCCCCATGCAGTCTGTTTGTGGGCATTGGGTGTTATTTGATAGTTTCAAAGACTAATAACTGCTTTCTTGGCTATGCTGATTTTGAAAATCTTTGCCAGATCTATGGTCTTGCTGAAAACGGGCCAGAACCAAAACTCAGGAACTGAAAATGCCTGGAAATGAAATTTTGGTGGAGGTTGCATTTCGATGGTGGTTTGAGTCAGACTCCAAATTCCTCCCTGGTCTCGTTTTTGCTCTGTTCAGTCCCATCAGTACAAAACGTGGCTGTGCAGGAGCCCTGACCAAGCTGGGCCAGGTCTCGCTGTGGCTCCAGAGTGTGATGGAGCTCTGCAGGTAACGTGTCAGGAATGAACACGGCAAGGGACAGTCCCAGTGTGCCTTCCTTGCAGCTGGAAACGGGGGCGGGCTGTCAGGGACCCCAGGGCAGCAGCAGCTCCCGAGGAGAGCGCGGCCGAGCCCCGAGCCCCGAGCCCTCCTGGAGCTGTGGCCGTGCATCCCACAAGGGGGGCTGCCCGTGGATCCCCCTCAATTCACACCCCACGTCAGGCAGAGGGCTGGGTTGGCCGGGCTCGGGGTCCCAGCCCCTGTTTGAAGGGGAGAGCTGGAACTGGGGAGCACAAGGACACCCCCAGCTCGCAGGGCTGCTCGGCCCCGCTCATCTCGGAAGTTTCAACTCAAGACAAAACGCTGCGAGAAAGGGAAAATGTGTTTATAGAAGTGGTCATGGCTGTAAGAAAATTTGATATGCCGCAAACCCTGAAAAAGAGCTCAAAGAAACCTTAGCAAAGCTTTAGGGGCAGACTGGAAAGGCAGCAGTTTCCTTGGGCGACGTTGGCTGCCGTGCGGGGACGTTTGGCGATGCTCTTGGGTAAGGGGATACCGGGGAGCTCTGTGGGTCACCTCATTTAGATCCTGTAAACATTTCCACAGTCAGCAATCATCTGCACCCTCTCCCAGCTCCGTGTGGATCACTGTAACAGTCTAATCACTTACACAAATACACAGTTCCAGCACCACTAATTAGGATTCTGCAGAGCTGGAAAAATGCCAGTCTATGTTCTACATGTACAATCAATTTACTGTGAAACATTTAAAGAGCCAACTATTTATTTATACCTTAATGAGAATTTTTTTCCTCTAAAGCATCTTTTAGCATAAATGTTGAGATGTGATGCCCCTGGAGAACTTCCATTCTCTTTGCTGCCTCAATAGATTTTTTTAAAGTGTAAACAGCTAAACATACTTTACATTTGAAATGAAAGTCCTCATGACTTGTAAAGCATCCAGGAAACAATTACACACGCTTAGAATTGTTGTCTGCTGCCTAATGATCACTCGTTGAATTTCATGCACTTCATCTGAAAAATCTGGGAAAATTCAGATTATCAAATATAATTAGGCAGATTCTACAAATCCCATATTCCTGCAGGTTTTGCACCGCAGAGCCACTGGACAGCAGTGGCACATTCTCCCTTGTGTGAGGATGAACAGTCTGGGTAGGGACTTACCCGGGATCGTGTATTTCCTTACAAACTCCCCCCTTCTCATTGGAGGCCTAAGTAATGTCTTTCATTCTTTTCCCTCTGAGCATCCATTATTTTTCGTCTGTGACTTGAAGTGGTCCTTGAGCAAAACTGAACTGCGAGAAAATCAATGAATTGAGACATCCTATACCTTTGTCATGTGATTAAAGAAGAATCGGAAAGCTCAACAGCATAAAAACTTTTAATTTTCCCCCTTTCATTTTCCAAATGAGCCAACACCACAAAAATAATCTTATTTATTTTTAGTCCTGCTGTCCTACTTCCATCTCTGAAGAGTTGTCCACGTCATTTTTAGCTGTAAAATTGCTACTTGCAAGAACAGAGAAGACAGCAAGAATACGGTTTCGAATTTTAAGCTGGGAAAGCGATATTTTAAACAGAGCTTTTCCTACAACTCTGCAGCTCTCGGGGCTCAGGTCTGGTCCCAGAAACATCTGGGGATTGGATTCTGCAGCTCTTCTCAGGCCCCTGCAGAGGTGTAAGGGAGCACAGCTACGTCACTGCCATTTTATATCTTTTCACACTGCTGAGCAGTTTTTATTGCAGCCTTAAATCAGTATAAGCTGATTGCTGCCCCCATAAGTTACTCTGACATAGAATTGAGGGTATGAATTGAGACACAGAACATAAAGAACAGGTGATAAAATATTACGCCCACACTGAGAACATTAAAATGCTGATGTTTGGAACAGCTGCCTTAGCCCTTTTTTCTCAGCTGGAATAAATAGTAATATTAAAGGATTAGCATAACCAACAACAAGTGTTGAAGGAGTTGATTTCATTCCAGGCAATAAGAATATTTAGGAACCAGTATTTTGAGCCTTAATCAACAGAAGGCTTTATTTCATCCAAATGCACTTTTAATAATGTTGTCTAAATACGGCTATATTTATTACATTTATATCAATTTGATTTCTAATTTGGGAACCTTTGGAGTATGAGTTCTTGAGGCACACTTTTGGATTTGTTTTTTTTATTAAACGTTTTTGTGTGCTGTTATTTAAAGGGTATTTGCTGGTGTTTTTAAGAAGGACCTTTCACTGTTTTACCACTACTAAGTTAGAACAGAAGTGGAGAAGTACCTGCCCATTGGAAAACGTCAAGGCCAGACAAGGAGTAAAAGTGGATCCAATCCTTCGTCTACACGTTTGAGATCTCAAACCAGATTTCAAAGCAGTAAAACCTAGAAGAACAAACGAAGAACATGAGAAAGGTTCGTGGTGGTGTCATTCCTAAAATGAGAGAGAGGGACGCCACGGGGCAGCTGAGAGGTCAGAAAACTGAAGCCTGGCTATCAAATGATGATATTTGCTGTCGTGCTCACCAGGGGAGGTTTTCAGCCAGGATTCTCCCCACTCTAGAGCTGCAGCAGGGACCAGCCCTTGCCCTGGCCTCTGCCAGGGATGTCCTGAAGCCGAGGGAGGAGCGGGGGGCTCTGGGGGATCCCCTGAAGGAAGGTGCACACGGAGGGCTGCAAGGAGCAGCCAGGCAGCATTCAGCTTTGTCTCGCGGTTTGCTGGCACAGCTGGGCAAGTTAAAATGGCGTTTTTAGGGCCTCTAGTTAGTAAAAACTTGGAGTTAAAATAAGAGAATGAGGGCTGCTGTTTGGCTTTCTGGTAAATCCCACCAGTTTTGTGATTTGATTTTCTTTCCTGGATGTCTCGGGAGTTGAATTTTGATGCCAGCTTAGCTGTTGGGGTTTCTGAGTGGGTCAGCCAGCCCTTGACTCACTTTTGAATGGATGGCTTTCTGAAGTTAAACAAAAACCTTTCCCTGGTCAGAGCACCCTCCTGCTGTCCTTCGCTGAAGGTTTCCGTGGGCTGACCAGAGGCAGGCTCGGGGCGGGGGGCTCCTGCCGTGCCCCCGGGGCAGCTTGGTGGCCCTGACCCTGTGCCAGGGCCCGGTGGCTCCTGCAGGGCTGCTGCCCCGAGCTGGGGGCGGCTGTGCACGGCCAGGAGCTGCCCCTGAGCGTCCCTGGGGGTCCTGAACACCGAATGGGGCTGGGTCTGTCACGGAGTTCCAATCCAGAGGTGCCAGGGCTTTCCTCCTCCCCGCAGGCACCGCCAGGCTGGTGGGCTGGGGGTGCCTGCCGCGCACGGAGCCACAGCTCCGGCTGTGTTTGAGTTTGGATCCTGCTGCGAGAGGAGGGGGCTCCTCACCCCCAGCTCTGCTGCTGGAGGGATGAGTTTGGATCCTGCTGCGAGAGGAGGGGACTCCTCACCCCCAGCTCTGCCGCGGGAGGGATGAGCTGTGTCCAGCTCAGCTCCCCCCGAGCGGGGCTCCCCCTCAGCCTGAGCTCTTTGCCAGGGTCTGCTCATCCCCCTGCAGCTCTGCTTGAGGCCACAGCCCTGGAAAGAGCTGCTAAATCAGAAAAGGAGGGACTTGTTTAAAGCTGGAGAGGTAAGGTGGGCTTCCAGAAAGTCCCATGATGTCAGGGGAGATTGATGGGACAATGTCAAGCATTTACAGACTGAAGTTAGAAAACCACAGTGCGTAGTAACAATTCATCGAAGTTCAGAACTCCATGGTTATCAGAGGCATGCAAAGTGGGGTTTATGAAATGTCAATCCTCCAGAATGCAAATATTTCTCTTTTTCATTATTTTATTCAGAATTTCTGAAAAAAAAAATTAAAAAATCTGAATTTGCATAGCAAAATCCCTTTTTTAATTAATTAATTTTCCTTTCAAAAAAATGACTGATTTAAGAAGCAATTATCATTTTGTTTTCAACATTTAGAAGTTCCTAGGGAAAGAAAAAAGGGTCATTTGGGAGAATGTAAAATCCCTAATTAAAAAGGGGCAATGTTCATCTCATGAAAGGTGACCCTGTGAAGTTTCCAGAGCGACACCACCACCACACTCATAATGACCTGAGAGAGAATTTGCAGTTTCATGCCGGGGCTGTTTTACCACAGGTGTCATGTCCCACATGTCCCACCAACCTCCCACGAGAAGGACACGGATGTTAAAATAACTCGGAGAGGTTAAAAGATCTTCCTTGTTCACAAAAGAAAACACCGACTGTCCGTGAATTTTGTGTCGGAATTCCAGTGTATCCCGTTCTGCGAGCAGTTCGGGAGCATTTACCTCCCCAGCAAGCTGCCCAGGAGGGCACAGGCAGCGGAGCTGCTGCGACACATGTCCCGTTTCCACCAAGTGTAATGCCTTTATTGTTTGTGCATGGAGATATAAAGACTTCTTGTTCCCATAATGGATACAGCTGGTTGGGTGGGGGGCAGGGAGGTCCCTACAATAAAAAGGCATTTGATTGCTGCTGGGATCCTTGTCAGTAAAACACTCAAAGATGGTTAATTGGACATTAATGTGTCAGGTTTTCAACGAAATAACAAGAAATTTGCCAAAAATAAAGCCCGAAGGAAACACGCCTCCAAATTTTACAACAAAGCTTTGTTTAAAATAGAAGTTAAAGCAGCGAAGATTTATGACATGTTGACATAACTGATGGTAAAGGAGTTGGCTGAAGCTAAGGGTGTGAAGGTCCAAATGAGAACATCTGCATTAAGAAGCTAATTCTCTTAAACATACTGATCAAAATATTAATGCTACAAGTAAACACAAGTGCTTTATCTGACAGTGATTTACATTTGGAACTACCTAATCCAACTATGCACTGCATCTTTATTCATTACCAGCAGCCTTTACTTAACACTTCATGCCCGCTTGCACAGGTGGACAATCTACTCAGAGTGACTATTGTGTTTATGTTATTTTTTCATAAGCAGGGTTTGAAATTTGTCAAACTGCATCATTGTTTAGCTATGTGCCAGTCAAAGGGAAATTGCCAGATGGAGCGGCTTTCCCCTAACCTTGCTCCAGGCAATGAAATTACACATAGGCCACAGTCTTATGTCAAGTCTTTAAAAAAAAAAACAAGAAAAAAAAACAAAAAAAAAAGAAGAAGAAGAAGAAGAAAAAAAAAAAAAGAACCAGGCCATGAATAGGCATGACTATGTGCATTCACAAAACCTGGCTTTCTTATGCCACTAATTTTATATGAAGGCTCATGCCAATAGTAAATAAAACTTCATGTCCGTCATGTCACTCATTAACTAGGTGCTCATAATTTATGTATTTAAGGCTTGCTTGTCCGCCAAGCAATCAAACAGTAAACCATGTTTTATAGGTGTTAGTGTTTATAGAAACTGTAAATAAATGTCAAACAAAAAAAAATCAGGTTTCAGAAAAATGATCAGGGTTAAGTCATTTATCATTGTTCCAACTGAAAAAACCTGAGGACCTGTCAGTGCCAAAGCAAATGTTTCTCTGGCTTTTTCTGACATGCAGCTTAAACTACCAGGCTGCAGAATTCTATTAGCCGGGTTTGATTAAATGGAAAGTTTGCAGACCACGTGTTTTAGCTGAAGCCCCCGCTCAGCTGGCTCCTCCTTGCCGTGGTGGCCACGCTTTGCTGGGCCTGGCTGCCTTTTCCCTCTTTATCCCTCACCCCAACGCCTGGCTGGGGTGGCTGGGCAGGCCTGGGGCTGCTCCGGAGCAGTTCCTCGGCAGTGCCAGCCCTGCTCCCCAAATGGGCACGGGCAGGGGCAGTGCCAGCCCTGCTCCCCAAATGGGCACGGGCAGGGGCAGTGCTGCTGTGGGGCTGCTGCCCCAGACTGGCTCCAGGAAGGACCTGCAGGCACCTCCTCCGTGCTCTCGTCCCTTTGGAGACCTCCACCCACGTCCACTCTCGCTCAGAGCTCCCCTCGTGGGCCCAGGTCGGTGTGTTACAGCTGGGTGTAGCTGTGCCTCCCAGGCTGCGCGGGAGCTCTCCTGAACCTCGGCTCTGAGACTGGAAACAGGGAGGTTTGGACACAAGGACATTTGGGAATGAGGAGGTTTGGACACAGGGACGTTTGGGAACGAGGAGGTTTGGACATGGATATTTGGGAACGAGGAGGTTTGGACACGGACATTTGGAAATGAGGAGGTTTGGACACAAGGACGTTTGGGAACGAGGAGGTTTGGACACAGGGACGTTTGGGAACGAGGAGGTTTGGACA
>WBMY01005212.1:33630-54144 GCA_013397315.1 Donacobius atricapilla
GGACATTTGGGAATGAGGAGGTTTGGACATGGACATTTGGGAACGAGGAGGTTTGGACACAAGGACATTTGGGAATGAGGAGGTGTGGACATGGACATTTGGGAATGAGGAGGTTTGGACACAAGGACATTTGGGAATGAGGAGGTTTGGACACGGACATTTGGGAATGAGGGGATTTGGACACGGAGAGGCTCCTGCCGGTGTGCACGGACGCTGCAGGGCACAGATGCTGCAGGTGCTGGCTGCCACGTGCAGACCTGAGCACAGGATCTGTCCTGAGATGTGTGCGCACCTCAGTGCTAAATACAAATGCCTTTGGTGGCTCTGGTGGCCCTAAAAAAGAGTGTGTAATCCTAATGCTTGCTCAGTTGGTGCGTCCCTGGAATTTGCATGTAGATGGAGCTCCTTGATGGGTTAGGAATTCGTGGACAACCACCTCAGGACATGGAGAAATCAGTAGAGGTGGTGTGGCCGACAGAAAAAAAGAAGTGAACAAAGTGTAGGTGAAGAGAGTGGCACACCTGTTACTGTTTCAAAAATATGAATTAAAAATTAGTGCAGGCATTCTTGTGACCCTGAACATGAGAGAGGTGCCTTGGGAGGGGCTGCCAAACTCTGCACGTGGCAGTGCCTTGAATGCTCCCAAAAGCTCCTGCTGGTACAGCCCAGTTTGCCTGTGCTGAGATGTTCGCCGTGAAAATAAATGAAAATCAGCCAGAGGCTTCGGGGCCCCCAGAGCCCTGCTGAAGGGCTACTGCTGTCTGTGAGGGGCTGGGCTCTGGTGGTCTCTGGAGGTGCCAGGGGGAGCCGGCCCTGATCTGCTCTGGCCACACCGGCAGCTGCCCCCAGGGCTGCCCTGCCCGGGTGGAATGTGGGGCTGCTCCTGTTCCCCCAAATCCTGCTCCCGTTCCCCCAAATCCTGCTCCTGTTCCCCCAAATCCTGCTCCTGCTGCCCCAAATCCTGCTCCTGCTGCCCCAAATCCTGCTCCCGTTCCCCCAAATCCTGCTCCCGTTCCCCCAAATCCTGCTCCTATTCCCCCAAATCCTGCTCCCATTCCCCCAAATCCTGCTCCTGTTCCCCCAAATCCTGCTCCTGCTGCCCCAAATCCTGCTCCTGCTGCCCCAAATCCTGCTCCCGTTCCCCCAAATCCTGCTCCCGTTCCCCCAAATCCTGCTCCCACAGGTTTCCTTCTCCTGCCTGGCAGTGCCCCTCTTGCTGCCAGCCCGAGCTGTGCTGGACAGCTTGGACACCCTCAATAGCCAGAGAAAGATCACTGAGCTCTGCCCTCACCCTCACCCAGACCCTCAGCCTGAATTGTCTTGGCTGCACCGATGCTGGTGGGACAGAGGAAACCTGAAGGTGCTGAGGAGCTCCGCCATGTGCGAAGGATTGTGCTACAAAGGGATGCCTGGGAGAAGTATAAATAATCTGTGATGGAAGTGAGAATGCTGGTTGTGCTTCTGTAGTCACTCTGTCCTGTACTTGAGCTCCAACTTGTCCACAGCTGTACACTAAAAATAAATAACAGTTGTACTTGGTTATACCCCTTACATTTTTCCTTGTTTTCTCCCTTCATACTAGAATTAGTCCATTTTGAGTCAAAATCATTAAATTGTTTTTTAATTGTCATTTCCATTTTTATTGGTTTTTCACAAACTTCGAGTAACGTTTGCTAAGAAAACTTGCCTTGGCAGGTCTGGCCCAGGCCCCTGGGATGCATCTACAAGTCCTGTTTCAGCAGCTGCGGTGAAGGGTGCCTGACAGACCAGCTTCAGGATTTCCTCCACACTGCTGTGCCCACCATAGATTGCTTTAGTCCTGAGTTATTTGAAAACCCATCCAAATTAAACAAATAGGCTCTCCACGTTTTGAGTATGGTCATGTGTGGTATCCAATTTCACGGTATTTCTAGGGAATTTTAACTGATGTTATTTCCTTCTGTTTCACCTTCGTTGAGGGCTCCACTGCAAACTGGGCTGTGCACCTGTATCAGGGACAAGCCCTCAGATTTCCGCCCAATTCTTACTCAGCAAAACTCCCAGCAGCTCTGCTGGGATTTGTGGCTCATGGAAGTCCATGGAAAAGTTCCCCTGATTTCTCAGGCTGCTCGTGCTCACCAGTGATCATTCACTGTGCACACAAGGGACATTTGAAACGCTCTTCCGTGGTTCAATTTGATCTGCTGGTTTGTGAATGGCATTTTAAAATACATAAAGTATATCTATTCCATGTTTTCTTGCTTTCTAGGGATAGTCTCTGATTCTACGGGCTTATAAAAATACAGGCAATAAATACCTTTAAATAGTTACAGACATAATTCATGCCTTGTAGTGCATGTTTTAAAAATCAGGCCTTTTTCTGGCTCATTACCCAGCCTGTAGACTTGATTTTTTTTAATTAATGTAAGAACACCTTCTTTATGGCATGTTCATGTTTACCCAAAAGTCACATCATTTTTCAAATTATACAAGGTGTCAGTGCTGAGGGTAACGATCGTTATTGCTCACATTCCAAAGCCAGCAGTACTTTTCTTTTTTTTTTTTTCCTCAGTCTGTCTAGAAAAGGAGAATCAAGGATGTTTTTCCCCAGAAGGATTGGTGTGCCAGACACAAAAGCCGTGGAGAAGCCATCAGGTCTGCAGGGACAGGAGGTGCTGGCGAGGGTTCAGCTCCTCCAGGCAGCAGCGCCAGGGCTGAGGGACACACCTGGATTGGGGGGGTGTGTGGGGTGCCTGGTCCAAAACTGGGGCCCCTCAGTGCCCAATCCAAAACCGGGGCCCCTCAGTGCCCAATCCAAAACCGGGGCCCCTCAGTGCCTGATCCAAAACCGGGATCCCTCAGTGCCTGGTCCAAAACCGGGATCCCTCAGTGCCTGGTCCAAAACCGGGGCTCCTCAGTGCCTGGTCCAAAACCGGGGCCCCTCCGTGCCCGATCCAAAACCGGGGCTCCTCAGTGCCTGGTCCAAAACCGGGGCTCCTCAGTGCCTGGTCCAAAACCGGGGCTCCTCAGTGCCTGGTCCAAAACCGGAGTTCCTCAATGCCTGATCCAAAACCGGGGCCCCTCAGTGCCTGATCTAAAACCGGGGCCCCTCAGTGCTCCATCAGCAGAAACACAACAGGACTGCAAGAGAAAAACTGTCAGCACCTGGCAGCAAGACATTCGAAAAATGGACTTCAATATTTTCCTGAAATCATCTGATTTTATTAACTCTGATGATTTCCAGAGTGTGAAGCCTTTTGGATTACAGAGCCTGTTAAGTGTTATCGTTCTGAACACCCAATACTCTCATAAATGTACAATTCTGATTCAGTTTATACAACACCTGCTGTTATTATCAAGCCTGGAGGTGTGAGAGCTCCTCCTCCCAGTTTTTCTGGGATGCGCAGTTCCCAGAATCAGCGAGGCTGTCCCTCAGCACAGGAGGGCAGGGGAGCCGGGTGCTGCTTTGGCAGTCTTTGACCAGCACTCCTGTCAGCCCCTGGTGCTGGCAAGGTTTCCATGGGATATCCTGAGCCATCAGTGCCGGGAGCACACAGGGGTTTCTAGGGAAAAGTCAGCCCACGGCTGCCTTTTGTCTCGGCAGAAACCCTCCGTGCCTGAGGGACCCTCAACACTTCAGAAATCCTCCGGGCTGTGGGCTCCTCCAGGGATGCTGAAGCTGCAGCGAGACCGGAGCATTTGGCTTTTTCCGCCTGCCACGGGAAGTTTTGCTGACTCGCTGCTGTGGATGCTCCTGGGCACGTTTCACACCCGGCTCTGCCTCCTCCCCTCCCAGCCCCGCGCTGCTGGCCAAGGGCTGTGGCAGAGGCTGCCCAGGGGGCTCAGCAATGCCCGGCTGTCGTTTATTCAGTCCTCAGCAGAACTCAGCAGCCCCAAGGACGGAGAGGTGCCAGTGATTCTTGGCTCCCTGCAATATTTTGGCAGAGCAGGGTCACTGCCCCTGTGTTTGATGCCGGGGAGCGTCCTCGCAGGCCCGCTGGATTTCTGACAGCTCAGGGAATTTCTAAGTTGAAACCTCTTAACGTTTCTTGATGACTTACTCAGTTTCCTCCCTCAGTAAAGAACGTTGCTTTTAGTGGTTTAAGAGCATGGGATAAGACTAAATTTCAGATGTTCATAGTGTTGAAACAATACATGAGCCTTTCGTAAGTGCAGGGGATGATGCAGAATTTTTTCAGTGCATCAGTTCATTTTTATGTTCAGTAAATGAACATAAATCCACATTCTTTCTGAGTCATGATGAATAAATGCTTCATTCACTGATTCAGCAACCTCACTTTCCTAAAACACCATGTACAGTGCCATCGTTTGGGTTTAGGGCCTTTTTTAGCCAGGAGCTCACTGGAAATCATGTCAGGAAAAGCGTGACCTCCCTTCCCCTCCCGTATTATTCAGCTAAGTGGGAGGTGAGTCGGCTCTTCCCCTTCCCAGGGTGAATTCGGGGCCACGGTTTAGTTTGAGGTCCCTTCTGCTGTGTCTCCTGCACAGGAGCCCGTGACAGCGGCAGCAGCAGAGCCCGTGGCAGCGGGACAAGGGGGTGACGAGCCCGGGGGGGCCGGGGTGGGGAGGGCACTCCTCTGTGGGGAAAGGGAGGGGACAAGTGTTATCCCATGAGAATCGAACTGATGGAGCCCTGAATACTGATGGAATTGTCACGGTGGCGTTGGTAGTGGTGCAGCTTCTGACAGAGGGAATGAAATTAGTCATGATTCAATAAGAACCTAACCTCCTTTTGGCATTTTCCTCTCCGCAAAATTACTGTGCAGAGTAATTACAGTGCCTACAGTTAGGGCATGGACCTTAGAGCTGCTCTCTGTACATTGCAGATGCCAGCTAAATAGCAAAATAATAGTTGTTTGTTTTTTTTTAAATTGTACAAAGAATTGTAGCCAAACATTTGTGTGAACTCGAACTGTTCAGAGCTTAAATCCGATTTTTTTTTTTTTTTACAGCAGTTTTTTAGAGCTGTTGACCTCGAGAGCGTCCTGGTGTTCCAGGGGATAGCATTCCATTTTTCTCTTCACACATAATGAGCAGTGAACTCCTTGATGGTTGTTGTCTGTTCCCTCCACCGAGAGACCACTGCAGCCAACAAATCCAGCGTTTCGTGCCGCAATCTAAACAGAGTGATGCATTGCAGGTGCTCTCCTCATCTCCTCACACCTCTCGGAGACATTAGGGGGGATTTTCAACTTCCTATTCAACTTTTAAACGGAGAGGCGGGTCAGCCTGTGGCTCAGAAGAGGAATAAATCCGCGGCGCTGCCGGGGGGTCCGGGCGCCCAGCGCGGGCGGTACCTGCGGTTGCCCTGGGGGGCGCTGCCCGGCCGGGGGGCGATCCGCGGCTGAACCCATCTCCGGGGGGCTGGGGAGCTGCGGGCGGGGAGAACATCCCTGCCCGAGGTGTGCGCCCAGCCCCGGGGCGCTGCCCGCACCGCTCTGCTCGGGCTCCCCGTAGGTGGCTCGAAATAAAGTCCGGCAGGACGCGAGGTGCTGAAAAGAGTGACTTCACTGGCTCGGCCGCAGCCACGCAGCGATTGGTGATTTCTATTTAATGCTCAATTTCCTCTCCATTACTGCAAGCCGTGCGAGGCAGGCCCCCTTGCAGGCTATTCATAGGAGAGCTCAATCTATCCGGTTTCACATCTGCTAAAAGCCCCCGTGTCATGCTAATTACGGTCTTCCCCTGGAAAGAATTTGAGTTTTAAGACCAAAGGAAGATATGCCTCTTTGTAGCTAATGCTTTAATCTATGCAGTTGCTGGCTTGCAAGCTAGAACGGTGCTTGTGCAGCTTTATTTGTGTTCCAGAGGCCAGGGAGATGCAAAACAAGCGTCCTGGATGTTACCTTTTCAAAGTGTTTTACAGCAAATGGAAAGCCACGGTGTCGCTGCCCTAATTTCTGTGCCACGGCAATTACTCCTCCCTGGCCCTTGGCCTGTGCTCCAGCACAGAGCACAAGGTAAGATTTGTGCTCCTTCTCAGTCAGGGGACATGACGGATTAGCTCCAGACAAACAAGCCAAATGAGCAGTGCAAGTCTTCCAGGGCTATTTCACCTGGCTGGGAGCAATCTGCTGCTTTTGCGGGGAGCTGTGCACACCGCCTCTTTTGTGATCATGAGAACAGGGGTTTCTTCCACTGTTTCTACGGAGGGCTTATTCCAGCCGTTGCTTGAGGGTTTTATAAATATTTTTCAGAATTTTAAAACAAATGCATTTTCCCCAGTTTTACCCATGTACTCTTCCACATCACTGTGCTACAGCTTGCACTTCTTTGCCTCGGCTTTTGCCTTGGATGTGAATACTCTGGAAGTGAATTGGAGGGAGCAGAGCTGGAAATTCCCTCATGCCTTGGGGAGGCTGACTTGGAACAGAGAATAGGCAGAGCTGGAGAATAAGGTAGGGATTTACTGAAAGGCCTTTAAGGTACACCTGGGCACGACAAGAGCCTGGCCAGGGCTACAAGGGGGACACAAAATGGGCACAAAATGGACAAACGGTCACCAGGTCTCACACTTTGATAAGTTTTGGTCCATTTGCACATTGGGGTTTAATTGTCCAGTTACAGCTTCAGGTTATGCAGTCTCATCCTTCTCGTTCCTCCCTCCAGCCCACCCTTGTTTGTGCTTTTGGGCTGACAGTTGTCCTTGGTGTGCAGCAGGAGCAGGATTTGTTTTGTGTCCCTGCTGTGTGCAGAGCTGAGTGACGCTGAGTGTGAGCTCAGAGCTGCGCCCCTGGGCAGCGCAGAGCCTGGAATACATGAAAACTGGAACTTGAGGCATCGTTCGGCCCTGCTCCCGGGTCCCTGCCCCGCCAGGTGCCAGGGCAGCCGTTCTGCAGCCGAGGTGCCACTGCCCGTCCCCGGTGGGTCTCACACTCAGCCCCGGGGCTGCTCCTGAGGCGCTCAGCAGCACACCCTTAAGGGAGGCACAGGAACCTGGCAGCCGCGGAATTCTGCTCCTCTTGAAGCCTTCCTGAGCCAGAGGCGGTTTCCCGTAGCTCAGCATCCCTCGGGGAATACTCTGCGCCGGGAATTTGGGCGGTCACTCGGGAATCCAGGCGAGCTCCGGCGCCCGCAGCAGCGGGCGCAGCCGGGGCACAGAGTCCTGCTGCTTTGTGTCTGCCTTGAACCTGCTCCTCCCTGGCTTCATTTCATCTTCCAATTTGTTCTCCTGTTGTAGGAAGTAGGGAGCTGTGGTTTACTGCTCCGTGTCACAGTCTGCCAAGTCTTTCCCCACTTCTTGCAGTTTTCTTACAGCTACTATAAAACATAGGGACCTGCTGTATCATGCAACAAATTCCATAAAACAAATGGCACAAAACAGAACCGAGATTCTCTTACTGCAAATAAAGTGGAGCACGCTGGAACCCGGGGGCTTTCACAGGCACTTATTTGCAGGTGTTCTGGGCCAACATTTAAGTACCCAAAAGAACACAATTTCATATTTCATGTGATATTCTGTACTGCATCATTTCCTTGAGCATGTTTCAAATACAGCAAATTATTCGGTACATAAAAGCCATAACAAAAAAAAGTTTTGTACTCCCACACGACCATTTGCCCGTGAAATGCACTTTTTATTTAGTGCTTGTTTACATTACAGTGAAGGGAAGCCCGTGGATGCCCCAGACTGACGGCTGTGATGATGGGGAACAATAATCTGAAGTTATCCAAGGAACTCCGGTGCAGGTTGTTAAAAATGCTTTTGCTCTGGTTTTTGCTTTCGTGGGGAAATGTGGAGCAGTGTCAGCAGCCAATATGTGTGCTTCAGTTTAAAAATATCCCATTGAGAAAACAGTTCTGGAATGTAACATGAGCAGACACAAAGTGCAAACTTGGAATATTGTGTCTCAGCATCACAAAAAAAAAAGAGTGCAAACTGTTTAAATCAGAGCCTTTGTCCTCGAGACGATGCAGGCAGTTCAGTTTCATTCAAATCCCATATTAAATCATTAATTAGGACACTAAAGAGGTCCTGCCAGTTCAGTTGGAGTTTGTGGCCAGGTGCCTTATCATCACTGATTTCCTTTTACATGAGGCTCGTGCTTGCTGTGTCCAACACATGGAGCTGATATGTAAAGGAAGAATATTTTTATACTGAGAGATACAAACACATCATAAATCAAACGTCACTGGAATTTCTTGGTGCTGTTTATGGTTTATGAGTCACAGCTGCTGAAAAGCTCGTGATAAAAAAGTGATACCTCAGAAATGGCTGCAGAAATATGAGTTGCAGTTTATTATTGTTTGGGGTTTTTTTTTTTAATATGGCAGGGTTTTGATCCTCAAGTTCATTTCATTCCGTTACAGCCATTGTATAAACCCAGCAGGAAAATCCATGCGTGAATGGATGGAGGCCAGGGCATCTCCTCAGAATTCCATTCCTCTTTTTTGCCTATGTGCTCTGCCCTGATGGGCATCCGAAATGCCATTTCAAAGGTCTTGACTCTCAAATGACAAGAGATTTTTTCCCCCTTTCCTGTATTTTCTCTTTGATGCAGAAATCCAGGTTTAATCTCAGGACGAGGGGATGTGGTGACACTTTATGGGATGTTGGTGACAACAGAAAATCTTGAGCCACTGAGCTGAGGCCCTTTCAGCCCCCACGCCCAGCAGCTGCTGGGGATGACAGCACAGCTTTTACTTTATCTGCACACAGAATTTTGTGACGCCAGGTGTGATATGGGGGCAGAGCTGCGGAGAGCAAAACTGGAAATATCGCCCTTACATAAAACCACATGTATTTTGTTTTGAGTGACTGTCATGACATTTTAGTCTTTCTGTGTCCTTGGCATGTCCAAGGGCGTGACTGGCCAGGGCTTCTCTTGCCTCAGGTCACCTGTGGGTGTTTTCATTTGTGGTTTGGGCTCTCCCCTCTTTTTCATGTGAGAACAGTCCCTGTGCCCTGGAGTCCAGACACATTTATAGCACGAGACTTGCTGGGTTTGTGATGGAAGCAGCCCAGGGAATGACTTATAGGAAGTTCCTTCAATTAAAAATATTCCACAAATGAATTGGATTGTATGTCTATTTTGACTAATCCAGCCAATTTACTTGGAAGGTTTTATGAGGACTCACTGACACAAGCCTGCTGAAGTAAAGGTTTCAGGTAACAATTCCACATTTTTCTTACAGAGTGGTACTTTTTAGGATTTCTTTTCAGGGTCCTCTTATATTTCTCCTTCAGTTTGATATTTAAGAACAGTTCTAACCTTGTTTGGACCGAGCTCTGAAAAAAGAGTTAAAATAAAAGGAATATTTAAGTTTTGCTTCATGACACAAATAAATATTGGAGCTGCACAGGATGTTTGAACTTCATCCAGGGCCAAAAGGAAACAAGAGCTTCGTGACCATGGCAGTGGCTTGACAAATCTCTTGGTTAGATGTTTTCATAAAAGGAAATAATTTGTCTGATTTCTTTATTTACTGTCCCACGTGGTGCTGACTTTCAAGGAGCTGTCAGCTCGCTGTGGTTTATTCCTTCTCGTGGCAGACAAAAGACAAAGCGATGCTGAAATTGAAAACAGTCCTGTCGCCTGCATCTCCCTGGTTTTTTGCTGGAGCCAGTGAATGCCCAGCGGGCATCGTAGTGGATGGGTGTCACTTTACAAAAAGTCCTTGGGTTGTAGACTTGTGCTTTTCAGTGGTTCGGCTCTTCACAGCACGTGGAATCTGACAGTGATTCTTTGGCTGCCTCAAGTGAAGAACAAAACGCAGTTAATTTCTTTCGGTGAAAGTGAAAAGGAACAACACTGCTGAGGTCTTCTGAATGGGGAAAAAGTTCAGGCAGCCCTGGAAACTGATCCAGGACTCCTCCTGAGGTGCAGACATTTGCTACTTTCTTGTCTTCTGAATAGTAAATAATGAAAATAGATGTTTTGTGCCGTCACCATTACCAGCATCCATCCGTACTGCGCACAAAAGCAGGCGGGTTTGGGGCTGTTATCCTCTCTGCGCCTGCTGTGGCAGGGAATGGGAATGGCTGGAGCCCCCAGCATCCCCTCACGGCAGTTCTGAGCCGGCTCCGGGCAGCCGCGGCCCCTTCATCCCTGCCGGACAGAGGGGGGCTCCAGGAGCTCCCCGTGTGCTCCCTCTGGGTGACTGGAGAAACTTCCCTGGCGCTGCTGCAGCTCTGCTGAGCAGCCCTGGGCACCCAGATTTCCTGTTCTGGGTCAGAGTGTGCAGCCCTGGGATCTGCTGAGCAGCTCTGGGCACCCAGATTTCCTGTTCTGGGTCAGAGTGCAGCCCTGGGATCTGCTGAGCAGCTCTGGGCACCCAGATTTCCTCCCCTGGGTCAGTGTGCAGCCCTGGCACCCCTGTGCTCTGCCCACAGCTCTGGGCACTCAGCTTTCCTCCCCTGGATCACATCCCTGCTGTGCCACAGCCCTGACAGGACAGGTGAGGCAGTGAGTGACCACAGCTCTGCGATGGGGACGGAGCAGCCCTGGCTGTGGGAGGACAGGGGAGCAGCCCGACAATGCTAAAAGTGGTGATGATCCAATTCCTGTGTCTGCTCCAGTGGAAAAAGCCCTCGTGTAGCCTGCTCATGGCCCCAGACACTACAAAACAGATATTGTTGGTAGAGATTATGAATTCCAGTGCTCTTTACGGCGTGTATCTACTTTTCTATCTGTATATGTTGCAATAAGACAGCATGCACAAGGTTATAAAAATAGCCTGGAAGTGATTGACATGCTAATAATGCTCAATCAAGTCAATAATGCTCGTGTAACAAGCTCCTGAGAAAATAATATTTTTGGTCAATAACACACTTTGAAAAAATGAGCTGTTTGTTTTTAATTAACCTCATATTTAGCCATTTAGTCATGCCGTGTCCATCAAGCAGAGCGGAGAAAAACACGCGCCGTCTTGAAACACCGTGTTGTTGCCTTAAACTTTCATCCCTTCCTTCTTGGCTTTCTCTTCTGCATTCCACCTCAGCATGTTTGGGAGGATTGAGGCAAATCATGGCTTGTCATGTTACCTCGAATTCAGCGCTTCTCCTTTGTGAGGAGGGTGTTGGGTGATTCATCTGCGACAGAACATCCCATTATGTTGTGACAGACTGTCAGGGTGAACCTGCTGTAAGTACTTAGCAACAATGCAGCGCTGCTAATGTGTCACTTGACTCCTTCTCTTTTCAGTTCGTTCTCTTTTCCTCCTTCTTTTTTTTTTTTTTTTTTTTTTTTTTTTTTTTTTTTTCCCCTGGGCTAAAGTCTGACAGATTTTAATCCATTAAGTGATCCGAAAAACCAGTGTTTGGGGCTGTGTAATGCTCGGTAAAACTGAGCGGGGCAGACAGCGCCCACAAATTCCCGACGCGGGGGAGGAGGTCGGTCCTGTGGTGCTCAGACTCCTCTTGTCACACGCTGTCGAGTAGTACCTGGCGGGGTCTCGTTTGCTCTGGGGCTTGTTGGGATCCTTTAAAGGGAAAATTATATGGTGTCGGGAGGATTTTTTAAAAGAAAATGGATCCTTGTCCCAGTTATGGAGGAGACCTGAAATAAATCCCAGCGGTTGTGAGATGGCTTTCGGGTAGATAATTTCTCGCGTTGTTCTGTTTCTGTGCCTATTTGCGTTTAATGCTCGGCTCGGGCCATCTCGGGGGCTCGGGGCTCCCGGCGGCTGCCCCGGGGCTCCTCAGCAGCGTCCCCTGCCCTGCGCAGGGCTGGGGTGAGCTGCAGCATCCTGCCAGCCCTCTCCTCGGGAGCAACTCGCGGTTCTTACCGGCGCAATCAGCCCGGGGGGCTGGAATCGCCTTGGAAATAGGGGCGCGAAGCTGAACTTGAGACAGCTCTGAGCGCTTCTGTAAACGCGGGGCCTTAACGAGGTGCCTGATGCGGTGTCAGGAGCTGCCGCCCTGGCGGGTTCTGCGAGCCCCGCGCTCACCTGGCCCGCGCCGAGGTCACAGAGCCTGCGGGAGCCTCGCCCTGCGCTCGCCTGCCCCGGGCCCCGCCGTGGATTGATGATTTCCCAAAATCCCGGCTGGCGGGTCTGGCAGACGTACAGAGCGCTCCATCCATCACCCCGCCGGCCGAGAGATGTGCTTAAAATGAGGCGAATACCGAGGGTCGAAGGGAACACAGAAATGGGAATCGGCCGCGCTTTTAATGTACAAATGAGGCCTGCCTAACCCTCCAGTGTTTTCATAGGGCCGCAGAATATCCCGAGCTGGGAGGGACCCCAGGGATGGCCCAGCCCAGCTCCTGTCCCCGCGGAGCCCCCACAATCCCAGTCCATCCCTGGCAGCTCCTGGAGCCCCGGGCAGGGACCATCCCGGGCAGCCTGGGCGGGGAGTCACGCAAAGGAAGCAGGAGGTGAAAACACCTCTCGAGGTGGAGGCATGGAAATTCCCCCAAAACCTGTCTGCACCATCGTGCTGCCTCGTTCTGGTGTCTCAGCTGGGGCTGTAGCTCAGGGAAGTTTTTATTTTGCCGCTGGGTTTCGGAAATTTGGAGCTGTGGAACTGTTCAAACCACGGATATTTTGATTAATTTTGACTACCAGGGTGAGCAGCAGTTTTGGATGTTCCTGACTCGGAGACGTTGGTTAGATTTTGTGCCCTGGAGCCCTGCAGCTCCCACGGGAGGAGCCCCTGAATCGGGGGGTGTTAAATGCAGTGCTCCAGCTCCTCCCCGTTTTGGGGAGTGCAGAGCTCGTCATGCCCTGCCTGTGCCAGCGCAGACCAGGGGGGACTCCTACACCCCATCCAGAGGGTGAGCCAAGGCCAGGGACACCCCTGGGACAGCCCAGGGACAGCCCTGGAACACCCCTGGGACAGCCCAGGGACACCCCTGGGACAGCCCTGGGACACCCCTGGGACAGCCCAGGGACACCCCTGGGACACCCCTGGGACAGCCCANCCCCTGGGACATCCCTGGGACACCCCTGGGACAGCCCAGGGACATCCCTGGGACACCCCTGGGACACCCCTGGGACACCCCTGGGACAGCCCTGGGGACATCCTTGGGGACACACCTGGGACACCCCTGGGGACATCCCTGGGGACACTCCTGGGACAGCCCTGGGACACCCCTGGGACAGCCCTGGGACACCCCTGGGACAGCCCTGGGACACCCCTGGGACAGCCCTGGGACACCCCTGGGGACACCCCTGGGGACACCCCTGGGACACCCCTGGGACACGCCAGGGGACACCCCTGCCCCAGGAATTCAGGAACCCCCTTTCCCCGAGGCAGGGCTCACAGCTCGGTGTTTGGGGGTGCCCCCAGCAGCCCCAGGGACTTGTCTCAGGTAGGATTCAGTCCCTGCCCCTGCTGCGGGCTCTCCACACCTGCTGGAGGCCACAGAGGCCAGGGCTCTGCCCCAGCACCTCCTGGGGGATGTGTGACCCCTCAGCGCTCCCCTGGGAGCTGGGAATTCCTCAGGAGCCCTCTGGCTCTGCAGTTCTCACTCCTGGAAGCACTCAGGGCTGAGTTCCACCACCCCGAACCTTCCTGCTCATCCCACCTACCCTCTTCGAGAGCGTCTCAGGTGATTCTGCTCCAAATCCCTCATTGTAGCAGAACTTTTAGTCCTGTTCTCAGCTCTTTTCCATGGCAGGAGGGCTCTGCTGTTTCCCTGTTAGCATTTCTCCAGCGTTTGTAGCACCTTGCCCCATGGAAAAGTGTGAGGAAAGGGTTGGACCTCCCTCTGTGTGGTCCCTCTGAATAAACACTGAAGCTGGTCTCTGGTCAGCGCTGTGAAACTTGCTTTGTGTCCTGTTTTCCATCACGTACAAAGCACACCAATAATTCAGCATTGTGGCGATTTGCATTTCACTACTATTCATTCATATGCCAGGGAGGGCTATAAAAGGAAGAAAGACTTGAAAGGCAAGCCATAGAGGACTATAAAAGGAAGAAATACTTAGATTTCTGTTCCTAATAAAATATTAATGCAAGTACTTATGTTCACTTTAATACAGGAGTAAATTTAATGGAGACTTTGGAGATGCACGGAGATTTCTTACAGTGCCTAAACGAAGCAGGATGACTTCTGGGGGCAAATCTGAGGGACAAATTACTTTTTTTTTCTTAATAATTTTTCTCTCACAACAGTTTCTGATTGCCAAGAGCTGGGTGACAAAAGATGTGATTTGCCAGCCACAAAATGTAACACCCTTGTCCTAACGAACTCAGAGGCTGTGTATTTCAACAAACACAGAAGAAAGCGATCAGTAATGTTTGGAACACCGCAAGATGTTTCTGCTTCTTCCAAAGGTGCAAATTTTGAGGGAGTTTTTCTCTAAAATGACATGAAATTTCTGGAAGTTCTAAAATGAAATGGCACTTAAGAGAAAACATTTTCAATTTCTGCCTATGTGTACATGCAAAAATTTTCACCTAGCAGGTTCTGCAAGATGAGAATTTAATCCCCAGACTTAACATTTTTATGTCCTCTATTGGAGGTTTTTACTAGACTGCTTAAATTGTTGCTAGACTGCCAAGCAGATAAGTGAATGGACTGGAAATAAAAACTGCTTTGGCTATTTTGAGCAGGAAATCCTGAAAAATGTGGGGTTTCTATTTCCTATTGATTGAGTTTTGATTCGTACACGTATTCTGCTTTCTAAAATCCTGAAAGATCTGGCACACGCAAGGAACGTTTTCATCTTTACTTTTGATACTTGATACGTTCAATATCCGACTCAGCCATACTTTCAGCATCCTCTCCACAAACATCTGGGCTGGGCTGGCGACAGAGGGAAGGGTGCGCAGAGCCCCGGCTCAGCGGGTTTGTGCTGTGGGAGCTCCTGCCTGCCCTGCTCGCTCCGTGAGAACAGCCAGCCAGGGGTGAACATTCTACCAACGCGCAAATTCTAATAAAGTTATTTAACTGCTTTGTTCCTGGGGGAATTCTGAGCTTGTTCTTCTAGCACGGGACAGAAAATAATTCCAAGGACTGTGCACGCCTGACTAACGCGCTTTGCATGCGAAAGCTTTCAAGAAACTGCTCTAGAAGTTATTTGACAGTAAATAAAATGCTCAGAGAAGGTCTTAAAATGGAAAGAAGTGCTAAATGCATGGAATAGATTATTCATTAGCCATTACCTACTTCTATGGGGTGGCTGCTGGGAATTCCCATCACGGTTCTGGATTTCTGGATTTCTCGGGCAGGCCTGGCGAGCTTCCTGGCTGTACTCAGCAAATGGAGTTAATTGCATTGCCTGTTCTCTGGTTTGTTTTCCAGAGTGCATAAATACCTTTGGTTTTAAAGGCAGTATGGAGGTAAACATTTGTGCTGCTATTAAATACCATTGTGGCACAAGAGAAATACTTCACACTTCAGCACTGGCCATCTGAGGACTTGAGGTTTGCTCTTTTTTGGCTTGATCACGCTTGGGAGCACGGGCTGGCCGAGCGCTGGCTCTTGAGCCCAGCCCAGCTGGGCTCTCCCCACACCCACAGCCCTGGGGGCCTTGCGGGGCTCTTTGTGCCAGGAGCTGCCCAGGGCTGCAAGGGTGGCCCTGGGGAGCTGAGCCCCACGTCCCCTGGCTGCCTCTGCTCCCAGCAGCTCCCCAGGGTGCTCCTGGCAGGCTCCCACTCAGGCTTCTGTCGCAGGGGTGGAATCACAGACTCCTGTGGGGAGCAGCCCCTCTGAGAGCAGCTGGGTGCTTTGTGGCGCATCTCTGTAACGCTTGACAGGCAGAAAACAGACCTTTAGAAACTTTCTGTGGTTTTTTTGTGAAGGTTTTGTGATGTCTTTTCATCCAGCTCTAAGCCTGGCTGACCATTGCAGGCTCCTCTTGACTCCAGGGGCTGGACCCGGGGCTGCCACCGCTACTCCCCGTGTCAGAAAAGCGATTTTTTAGGGGACCCTTTTTCACCATCATCTTTTCTGCCCAGCTGAGCTTGGCTCCGGGCTCCTGGATTTGAAAGATGGACTTACTGAACTGGACTAAACAGCACAGGGGGCTGTAAACCTCAAGAGCTTTAAAGAATGGAAACATTCCTCAAGGAGAGGCTGGGAAGTGCAGGGCAGTCTTGCTCCAGGGAGGAAAAGGTCCCTGATCTGTGTGAGATGGCGAGGGGATGGAAGGAGAGAGGCTAAGACCATAATAGCCGCCAGAAAGAACTGCTCTGCAGACCATATCAAATTGGGCATCCGGAAAGCATCAGGAAAATGTAGCTTGTTCTTTGTGGTTACAAGCTACAGCGCTAAAAAGCGATTTTTGTTATTCATTACAACCGTGTTTAGATTTCTGTGGTGGCTTTTTGAAAGGCTATTTTGTTGTATTTATGAGACAGATGTAATTACAAGAAAACTGTTTTTCTTGTGTCAAAACTGCCAGTGAACATCCGTGAGTGGAGGGCAAGTGCTTGCATCGTTACCAGTGTCTGTGGACAAACATCCGTGGGGGGTTTCCCCTCACTTCTTCTTTTGAAATACACAATGGTGGGGAAAAAAGACATTAATTGGAGTTGTCAGATGAGGTGTGTGGGCAGTGTGAGTTCTGGATCCCTCTGCTCCTGGCTTCCACCTCTGACTTTGGCAGAGGCTCGTCCTGTGTTTGTTGCAGCATGCGGGGTGATAATGTCCAACCCGCTGCCTCTGTATTGCTGCTTATTTTTAGGAAATGAGGGTGGGGAAGACTTTTGGGGGCCAGGGCTGGCATGACCTAAGCAGGGCAGCACCGAGGCCTCAAACACGAATCAGGGCTCCAGCTTGCTTGTTCCCTTGCCTTTGGGATCACCTTCAGAGACAGAAATGGGCGTGAGGAGGCGACACCGCTGTGAGAAGCTGCCTCTGCCAATGGAGGGACCTTAGCCCACCTCGAAAGCAAGTTATTTGGTAAATCCTGCATTGCCTCTCTTTCTGGAAGGTTCTGTTACCCGGCTGCCCAGCCGAGCTGAATGAGCACGGGGAGCTGCAGAGCTGAGACAGAGCTCAGCACGAGAGGATGCTGAGGGTCCCCGCGTCCCACAGGCGTTGCTCTGGGACCTCATCTCACCTACAGGCACGCTTGCCCTTTAGGACCAAAAGCAAAACTTCTCCCTGCACTTCTGGTTAATAAGACTGGGGGGTTTTTGTCCCTAATCCCCTGCAGACAGACCCCCCGTTAGGGCTGCAGGAACAGCTGTGATGGCTGCGCCTCGGTTAAAACTCCTGGCACCAAAGGTGGCACAAGCCCGAGGGATTTATTGCCCTCTGTGTGGATCCTGTTTGTTTTTTCCTATGGAAATCCAAGTTTATTCAAAGGCCATGGGATGGAACCTGCACGCCTTTATTATTACTAATAGTGGCTGGGAGTGCAGATCCAAATGATGCATAACATTTTTTTTAAAGTAAACCATAAGCCAAGTTAAATGAACTTTAAAAGTGAACATGATTCATAACAGATACCATTTTAAAACTGACCAGACACAGCAAATGTAAATTCTGTCCTTTTAACTGTAAAATGTTTAAGCTTATTTGCAAAGGAGTTTGAAAAATTAAAACCATACCTTGTCTGTGTTTCTCCAGCCATGGAGAAACATCAGAGTTTGCATTTGAAAGGATGGCAGTACAAACTGTGGAGACAGGCTGGATGTCTACTTGAATTATCCTGCTTGTTGAGGGGAAGTCTTAAACTGATGATCACATATAATCTGTAATGTATTAAAAGCATATTCTTTATTGGAGTCCCCATATTACATTTCAAATACATTTCCATGGAATGTTTCAAAATGTCATTTAATATTATTTCTATTTTCATTGAAATGGCATGTGTCCCCTCAACACTCATCTAGAACTTTATTATTATGATTCTTTGGACAGTTTAAAGACATGAGATCACTTTTTGTGGTTTTGTGTGCCTCCCACTACCTCTGTTCCTGCTTCAGTGCTAATGCCAGCTCCACGTCCCCCCAACAGTTTAGCTCCAGCTTCTTGGCCTCTACAGGATCTGTTTCAATTGATCAGAGGTTTGGCTAACTTAAATATTTAGGCAATATATAATAACTGTATCTCAAACAAACACTTATTGTAACCATCACTCGCAGCGCTTGCTCTCCTTAAGGAGCAGAGTTCTGGCTTCCATTCTAGCACCTCTTTTTCAATTGTGTTTTGTTCCACTGGGTTTCTTTCATAGCCCCAGAGTGATTTCTGTCACCTGGAGGGCGATTTTTCAATAAGAGGGACTATGAAGAAATTGTGTCTTGGAAAGCAAGAGTTAACAAAGCATTTACAAGTGCAAATAAACTAGGACTTTAAATTTGTTCCAGAATTATCCTGAGTGCTTCTGTGCTAGAGGAAAAACTGGGTGTTATATCCTCACCAAAAACAGCCCACGAGAAACGTGGATGCTCAGCCCTGAGGACAGACCAGCAGTGGCTGCTTGAAGTCAGAGAGGTCAGGGTGTCATCAAAGCCCTGAAAACACAAGGGCTGCTGTGCTGAGAGGGGAGGCTTCAGGAAAATCTCACCTCAGCTGATTTTATTCCGTTTATTCTTTCAGTGGCTGAGCTGACTTGAGCAAAGGGAGTCAGAGTAGAAAGTCTTTAAAATGTCCCTTCCAACCCAAGCTGTTCTATGATTCTGAGACCCCGTGTCCCTATTCCTTAATTTTTGTGCACATTCATTTATGGAGAGGGATTGGATTCAGAGTTTTTGGTCCCAGGGGTGGAACACCCACCCAAGGCAGCAAAGCTGGGAACAGTTCAGGCTGGCTGAGGTTTCTGCACATGAAAAATGCTCAGTGCATCTTGGGCTTCTGAGACCTTCTACTTTTCATTATTTTAGCTCGTGTTTCTTCTATTTCAGCATGCCATCTCAGGTGTTTTCTCCCAAGGAACCTTTGTTCCAGATCATCTGACTGTTTCAGGAGCACTTGAACAACAAGAAAAACACGACAGTCAATTAAAAACCAATTTTTTTGCTCTGGTCTCATTAATCAAATGCACAAGCAGTCCCAGCACTGACACCTGGCAGGGTTAATGTTTAAGACCTGTGGCAATTATAGCTCCCCTGAAAATCGCTTGGCCAGCAAGTCACATAAAAGCCTGTGATTATGAAGGAAATGGGAATTAGCAGAAAAAAATTAGGGAAACCAGTTTAACACACTGGTAGCAAGGAAGGCAGAGAAGAATCTGACTGATTGGAGCCCCCCTGGGGAGAAGAAACAGGGTCTAAGGGTCACTCCTTCACTGAATTAGTGGTGTCTGTCATGTGAAACCAAAATAAAGCAGCATCAGAAGTAAAAGATTTTCTGTAGAGAAACTGGACCCTGTTCTCTTGCACCTACAACCCAGGGAGGCCACATGCAGAGCAGCGGGCTGGTTTGTGCTCTCCTAATTCAGCCACCATTCTTTTCTCTGATATCTATTTCTTGGTAAAGAACACGATGCCCGGAGATTTGACATTTTTCGCGGTGAACACTTCCAAGGCTGCGCACGGCCGTGGCTCCCATCAGCTCCTTGCCCAGCACTTCCTCTGGCTTGCATCTTTGCACTGCCCTGAAGTTACTGGGGCAAAGACAGCTCAGATGGGAGCTCCTGTGGTCAGGGCAGGCTGCAGGACGTGTGTTCCCCTCTCAAGAACGTGAGCTGGGTGCTCGCTGTGCCAGATGCAAAAGTACCTGCAGAAAAGCTCTAATTAATTAAACACTAATCTAATTAATCTAAACACTAATTAAACGAAGAACTTCGGCTGTTTGGAGACAATCTATTTGATAGCAATTGCTAGAAAAGGCCCAGCACAGCTGAAGCAGCTCCTCATTGCAAGTGTGGGGCCATAATCTTAGTTCTATGAGCTTAATTTAATGCTGGGATAATACTGAGAGACAGAGAGTGGCCTTGCTTCCTGCTTGGCCAAAATCTCGGTGTTTCACCTGGAAGTATTTCCCTGCTGGGTCCATGAGGTGAGTCATTCCTGCTGAGCTCTGTTACAAACATCTCAGCTCCCTCACAGGGCTGCAAGGTTTAATCAGCCTCTGATTTAATGCTGAAACACTTGGAATTGTGGCATGCTCTAAAGGGCAAGTAATTGAGTTCAAATTGTAGGAGCGATTCAGTAGTGATGGAGAAAACAACTGATGAAAATGCCAAGCTGTGGTAAATAAAACCCTGAAAAAGCTCTGAGGCAGTGACAAATCAGTGGGGAAATTCTGGGGTTTAGGTCCAAACCACGGTCTTGCAGCTCCAGTGCTGCAGGAGGGAAAGTTGCTTTAAGGAGCACAAACACCAGTGGAGTCGAAATTGCCACAAACAGGACGATCTTCAAGGTCTCCCCAACCCAAACCATCCTGTGGTTCTGTGGAAGGGTTCATTTTGACTACACAATAAAAGTTAGGACGGAAAGAAGAGGTGGTTATGCAGTCTGAATGAAAATACAGCCGAGATTTTCTGTTTCCCAGAGGAAAACAATTATTCCTGTAGCTTGTTCTGATTGAAACAGAGCCCTCTTTGTTTCACTGCAGAGTCAGTTTTGGTGAAGCTCGGAGTCACGGGGAAAACAGGGCAGGAAGGGGCCAGGAAGGTGCTCCCAGGTGGAACACCTGCCCTGGGGGGAGGAGGGGGAGGATGGGATGGGATGGG